>JAODUK010000003.1:1802390-1820066 GCA_027564635.1 Typhlichthys eigenmanni | reverse complement strand
AGCCTGGCATAAAATAAAAACGGGGGAACTCTGGGTTAAATTTAAATAAAACAACCGGGATTGCCCCCCCCCCCCCCCACCCCCCACCCCCACCCCCCACCCCCTTCCCCTCCCCATACTCTCCTCTCTCTCCCCCCTTGCTGAATACACACGCATACACGCATAGGTGCACACATGTCACAGGCTCAGCGAGGCAAACACCTGTCTGTGTGTGTGTGTGTGCGTGTGTGTGTGTGTGTGAGAGATTGTGTTTGTTTGTTTGGGAAACGCATGAGCATCAATGGTCATGTCTTCCTAATAAGCATGCACACACACACACATTTGTGCTGGAGTTTGTTTTTGCGTCTGTCATACTGTTGTTGTGCGTGTTGCCTTACAACAATAACATGACAGACAGTCGTAAGTGCTTCCTCTCATTCATGCCGCCCCCCCCCCCCTCTCTCTCTCTCTCTCTCTCTCTCTTTCTCTCTCTCTTTGTCAGTCATTGTCTTTTGTCTCCCATGTCTCCCTCATTATCGTCTCTGCATACTATTGCACCTGTGCTCAGAGTTAGGTGTGTGTGTGTGTGTGTGTGTGTGTGTGTGAGAATGTGTGTGTGTGTGTGTGCGTTCGTCCGTGCATGTGTGTGTGTGTGTGTGTGTGTGTGTGTGTGTGTGTGTGTGTGTGTGTGTGTTTCATAGAAGTTGATTCTGAACCTTTGCAGTGTAATTATAATTAACACTAATTAAAAACACTAATTAAAAACACTAAATAAAACATAATAAACAGTAACCTTCAACAATTGCTTGTTTTCATAACTTTTATATACAGAATATGCATATAATCACATATGGCAGATATTGCGTTTTAAAATGGCTTCTTGGCCATGTTTAAATACTCCAACACCCTATGTTTTGAACAGATATATAACCATGTGGTTCAACGGGACTATTCTCGCATAGAAACATGAGCACACCATATACAGCCTATACACTCACACATCCTGGTATGTCAAATTACTTGGAAGTGTGTCCATTATGGGAGACAAATGGGAGACATGCGGGCGAGGGTCTCCTTTAATTGCATTTCGTATGTGTGTGTGTGTGTGTGTGTGTGTGTGCGTGTGTGTACGCGTGTGTGTGTGTGTGTGTGTACACACAGCCCTTGAAGTCCCCAAAGCGTCTTTTGCGTGCACGACGGCGCGCAGTGGGGTAAGAGCAGACTTCATAGCTTCCTCTTAGTGCTCGAGTCATATTCTCTCTCTCTCTCTCTCTCTCTCTCTCTCTCTCTCTCTCTCTCTCTCTCTCTCTCTCTCTCTCTCTCTCTGGATGAGTTAGTATTGGATTACAGGTTCACACGCTCGCTCGCAGACCGCCCGTCGCCCCAACCAATTGCTCCATTCATTCCAACGCCGGAGACGGCCGTCGGCCCGTGATTGGTTATCAGCGCTGGCTTCGGGAACTTTCCCACGGCCAGCGCGTGCTGACAGTCGGCCAGCCACTCCTCATCCCAACCGGGACAGCGTCCGAGGACACAAAGAAGGGGCGGGGCGCGACAGTCACGGACCGAGAGTCTATTGGACCGTTGTTGACACTGTTCAAAGGATAGCAGGGGCCTGTCGCGCTCGCTAGAGCCAACTGCACTGTCGCTCAAACCCACCGCCGCGTCTTAATTGGCTAGTTCTGTGCCAGGCCCCACCCCCGTTGGCTGCCAGCAGTGTAGAAATTATACCGTGGGAAAGCTGAGCGCTTCAAACGGATGAGCTCCGGGCGGACTGCAGCAGACGCACGTTTGGCAGAGAGGAAAAGCGCACACAGGAACTATACTGGACACGACACAAACTCCAAAATGAAAAGGAATCACGACTTTAGCTCCTCAGACAGCGAGCTGGATGAAAATATTGAGGTGGAGAAGGAGAGTGCGGATGAGAATGGGTAAATTATTTCGATTGTACTTAACTTTTTCCATTTATGCGTTTTATATCCGTGACAGCTGTCCTGCATTTTTGAGTCCAAACATTTGATTTGGATACATAAAACAATCAATGATAGCATAGTGATACTTTGTGAATTGCTACTGTATGTAGAGTATATGTCAAGTGAATGTATCTATTTTTTCCACAGAAATTTAAGTTCTCCTCTCGGCTCCATGTCTCCTACGACGACAACCCAGGTTCAGGCTAGGAAGCGACGTCGAGGAGTAAGTAAATCGTTCAGAATTCCGTTGAATATCTTCGCGTAAAAGTTTAAAGTGTGTATTTTGCACCCATTTATTCCAATAACTATTAATGTCTTTATCTTAGATAATTGAAAAACGCCGACGGGACAGAATCAACAACAGTCTGACCGAACTCCGCAGACTCGTGCCCAGCGCATTTGAAAAACAGGTAATAAAGATGAAAACATTAAGGCAATGTTTCGTTAATGCTTTTATGTTGTTGCAGTTCACCTCATTTATGCCGCTGTGTTTGTATAGGGTTCGGCCAAACTGGAGAAAGCAGAGATTTTACAGATGACTGTGGACCACTTGAAGATGCTTCACGCTGCCGGAGGCAAAGGTATAAGCAATGTCAAGGATCTGTTTTAGTTCCACTCCACTGAATGAACACAGTTAAGAATCACAACTTTTGTGGAAATATGGCTATAAATACGAGTTCATCCCAAATGTAAGAAAGAAAGTAAAAATGTCTACGTTAAAAGTGATCAGACAGACCTTTTAATTGTATAGAATAAGTATTTACTTATGCATATTCCAAGGCCAGAGGCAAACTGGTTCTCAGTATGTTCTAAACCAACATGTTGAGCTGCAGTAATGTTCCATATAAACTGACTGTTTGTCGTCATGGCAGGTTACTTTGACGCCCATGCGCTAGCTATGGACTACCGGGGCTTGGGCTTCAGGGAGTGTCTGGCCGAGACGGCCCGCTACCTAAGCATCATCGAGGGCCTGGACAGTACGGACCCCCTGCGAATCCGCCTGGTCTCCCACCTCAACAACTACGCCAGTCAGAGGGAGGCCCACTCCAGCCTGAGTCACCTGGCCTGGGGCTCTGCGTTCGGCTCCCCCGCCGGTCACCCCCTGGCCCACCCCCTCCTCCTCCAGCACCAGCAAGGGGGGCCGCTGGCCCCTCTTCCCCGCAGCACCACCAGCAGCCCCCCGACCCCCCCATCCTCATCCTCCTCCGTGTCGGCGTCCTCACCCTCGTCGTCCGGGCCGGAGGGCCACGCCCCGGGCAGGCGCACCGCCACCCCCCACACGGAGCAGGGGCCCATCAGGGTCCCAGCCTCCACGGCGTCCAAGCTGTCCCCCCCGCTCCTCACCTCCCTGTCGGCCTTCCCCTTCCCCTTCAGCACGTTCCCCTTGCTCTCCCCCGCCACCCTCAGCCCCCCAAGCTCCACGCCCAGTGTGGGCAAACCCTACAGACCCTGGGGCATGGAAATAGGGGCTTTCTGACTGATTTGAATGCCCACCCTCTCTCTCTCTCCCCCCCCCCCTTCCCCCTCCAAGAGAATCTTCCAGAACTGAACTCTTTACCCAGCTGAGCTGGAACTTCATGGACTATTTTTTTTTTTGTAGCTTTGCTAAAAAAATGTGCTATTTTTTCTATGATATCGCCATCATATAGAGGATATAGCTATAGGGCATTTATTTTCTCGGTGACGTATTATTGGTGTTTTATATAGAAATAATAATAAACAAAGAAACAGTAAGCAGGGAAACAATAGCCGTGATTTATTGTGTTGACTGATCTCAGTCTCTCCACTCACCCCTAAGTTTCAATCACCGGCCTATCAGACGATGACTTTTCCAGATGGTCAAGCTTGTCGCCTGTCGAGTTCCGGGGCGAAACTGCACCATTTTTGTTTTCCCAATTGACCTGAAACACACTGATAGCCTGACCTATCCATAATACAGAGAGCTCTAGAGAAGGGGTGTGTGTGTGTGTGTGTGTGTGTGTGTGTGTGTTTGTGTGTGTGTGCGTGCGTCTGTGTGTGTGTGTGTAAAGAGTGCCCAAGGAGGTAGAAAGGTTGTCCCGTTTTACAGCATTTTATGGGGTGGAACAACTGAAACCAGGTGTTTGTTTGACTAAATACTGCAAACAGAAGTTAGCTGCCAGCGTGTCTGAATTAAAATAATTACCTACAAACCCTAATCTTCATTCGGACTAAGAACGTCTTTTGCTCTGTTTCTATTCATGTTTTTCTCAGGCATAAAGTTTGTCAGAGGTTATTTACACAAGAAATACACTGTTGTATTTACATTAAAGGTCCATAATGTTGTCTTTCCGTTTACTTTACATCGTATATTTTATCCCATATCCACAGAGCAGCTAGACTGCAATTAAATGTAATTATCAATAATGTAATGTAATCTGTCACAGATTACATTATATTATATTATTTATTATTATCAAATGAAAACCTGTTCAGCTAAATTAAATAGCATAAGCCTTCTATACACATTTTAATCTATCGGCACAGTTCTGTAATTAATTTAATCAAGTTTTCTCAATGTCCATCCATTGATATACATCAGTGTGAATTTGTATTTTTTGTGGTTGTACAAAATCAAGTATACTGTCAAAACAGATCAACCGTTCAATGATGTTGATGGCAGTGATGATTATGACTCCATAATAACAAATAATAATAATAATAATAATAATAATAATAATAAATAAAAAAAACTTTGAGAAACTGCCTGTGGCTGTTGTGTTGACGTCTGAAGATAACAGTGCGTGAGTGTTGAGTGCGTGAGTGTGTGTGTGTGTGTGTGTGTGTGTGTGTGTGTGTGGGTGCGAGTGTGTGCGCGTGTGCCGTGTGTATACACGGCGCCACAGCGTATCAGATGAGGCAAACTGGTCTATCGGCAGGCGGCAGCCCTCTGTGTGTGCGCAGGAAACCATTAACAAGGAGGGGATATCCTGACTAGTAGGCCGACTGGTCCCATGCACCGCGTGGGAACTGGCTGAGGAGAGGAGAAAACGAGAAGAAGGAGGTATGACTGTAGGAGAAAGACAAAAGACACAGAGGACAGAGAGAGTAGGCTAGTAGCTGACGGAGGACCCTCGTGTGAGAAAAGGAGTGCACAGTAGAGCTTTGTGCATTTGCCGTCGTTTCAGCGTATGCATGTAGTCTGCCCCTATACCAGCTGCACCTTCTGTTCTCCACTCCTCCACGCCTTTCCTGCTTCGTCCGTTATAAAGCTCTCTCACACTCCAAATATAACCATGCTCTTTCTCCCAGTTTTGCCCTTTGTCTGCAATTCTCCTCAGCTCCTACATTCTCCTCGACATTTAAGATCTTCAAGGATGCTCAGAGACCGGATTGACCAGCCGAGAATGTAGCGCAAACAAGTTGTCATTTGTCTCCCTCAAATGTTCATGACCGGTACTGCAACTTATGAGTCAGCTTGTTACTATAAGATGCGTTGATTGACGTCTGAATCTAAATAAATAAAAATCAATGGTTGTGTATTGAGACTATTGAATATCACTTCAGGTGTGTTTAATGAAATGTATCTAAATGCGTGATTCCTAACAAGAATGATGTACGTTGTATATTGAAATTTGACTAAATGCGTGATTCATAACAAGAAAATGCTAAATAAACACACTCAATGCAGGTTCCATTCCATGAATCCCAAGTCTTTATTAACCACTGCTTGCTCACAAAGATATATGTGGAGAAGGGCAAAACACACAAATGAGAGGCATTGAGAGAATGTGAAAGACAGACTAGAGGGTGAGCGGAATCCACATGGGACTCTGTGATGTACCTCATAGGTCTCCAGTGTGTGCGACAGATATTTAATGCTCAAATACTGTAGAGCAAACAGCACATGGCACGAATGCATCTACCCACCCTTCTTGAAATACATACACACACAGACAGACACACAGACACACACACACGCCCACCTACTGTATAGGCTGTATGTGACACACTTCAATACCCATGGTACTATAAGAATACGTAGACACATCCTTAAGCACCCTTGCTGATCAGAACATCCCGTTGATGCATTTGTCTCGGCCTTATCAATTATGGCTTAAATATTTTTCTAATACTTGTTCATCCGACTGCTTTTTCGGAGTCTGTAGGAATGAGCAACACTAACTAGTGATTGTTGTAGGCAAGTTAAGTGTCGCTGGCTTTTTGGCATTGCTCTCACTCTGGCAACATGTCACACGAATGGTGCATACAGGCTAATATGAAACGCTGAATTCACTATAACTGGATGTTACAGTAGAGGAGGTATTGTTTGTTTGGAAATATCTATCTTTTTTATTACTTATGGTTGATATATTGTAATAATAACATTGATGTTGGTTTTGCTTGTGAACTTGAACCCATTGCCTGTATAATTATCCCATACCAGTGAAGTACACAGACATTTGATTAACTTGTAAACCTATAGAAACATCCACAGCTGGCCATTTTAGTGATGTTACATGCACAGTATACGGGCCCATGTGGACAGAATTCAGCAAGCTCCTCCTGGGCTATGTGCTATACTAAATACCCGCCCATGTGGACAGTGTGTGAGCAGGCGCGTATGCTAGCATGTAAAATATGTTGTGAAACGTTTGTGTGAAAGACACAGAGAGAGAGAGAGAGAGAGAGAGAGAGAGAGAGAGAGAGAGAGATGCTGGATTTGGAGATGGAATGGGGGGGGGGGGGGTACGAACTGGGCTAGGTACAGTAAATGTTATAGTTTTATCCTGTGGATCTGCAGTGACGTGCATTCTCCACACTGATACAGACACAGACAACATATCCCAGGCTTCATGCTAGTTCCCTTTCCCTCCTTCCTCTTAAGAGGACACCTGCCTATCTCACATCTTAGATTTGTCGGTGGAAATTCGTAAGAACGTTTATGCGGGTGGATTGCACAAGGGCCGCACACTGAAGGGGAAAAGGGGGGAGGAAAAGAGAATGCGGTGCCTACAAGTCTGGACGCAAACCAGACACACACATGTCAGCGAGCTGGCAAACTCACAACAAACACCAAAGCCTGTTTACCACACAAGAGCAACCGCGAGAAAAGGCTCTCAGGTTGGGATGAAATGAAAGGAAAACATTTTTACATCCATATTTACGTATGTAGGGAGAGGAAAATTATATATAAAAATGGCACACGGCAATCAATACTTGCTGCTTGTATCATATTGTATAACAAAACAAAAGAAGTATTTACATGAACCAATACCCACAATCACTTGTCAATTCTAGTTTTTTTCTTTCATTTGAAACAGAACAAAAACATTTCTTTTCTGGGGAGGGGAGGGACATTCATTTTTTTTTCGTGTTTTTCTCGCCACGCATTTCTAATGCTATCGGTTTGGACATCAAACACTCTCCCTGCCTCAGGGTGGTTTCCCAGGCAACCGACAGGGGGCTGTGGTTGTTTTCATATTAGTAGTACTCATAGTAATTTGGGCATGGGGTAAGGATGAAGGGGGGGAGGGGCTTTGGAGGGATGGCGAAGGTGGGGCTGTTGTTGTTTAGGGAAGAAGAGGTTTGGGGTGGGTGGTGGTAACAGGTCAGGGGTCAGGTGTGTGTGTGTGTGTGTGTGTGGGGGGGGGGGGTGCTCATGCGGTCACCTCTTCCCTCAACTCCTTGTTCCTGCGTACCTTCTCTGCATGCACTTCCTGAAATGTAGATACACACACACACACACACACACACACACACACGCACGCACACACACATTAAGAGCTGTTATCTTCCCGTGCTGCTCATCTTGACGTTTGCATCTTGCTCATTCCAGACAACAAACTCTCTCTCTCACTTCTGACCTTTACAGTCATGTCTAGGCACTTCACCCTCGCTCTCATGCCCTCTTTTAACTCCCATTTCTGTACTTTATTTTCCTTGTTTGTTTCTTAGATGTCAGATAGTGTGATTTGTCTTTTCACATGCTATATTTAGCTAACATGCTGCATGTGATCCTGATTCAACATCTGATTGTGATGCTAAATTGCATTCTGGTTCTTATTCTAAATATTAAATTCATTGCGAGTCCGGAGCTGAAATCTAATCTGATCTGACTATGATCCTAAATGTGATTATGATTCAGAATTTCAACATGATTGTCTAAACATTCCCCTGAGTGTGACTGTAAATCTGGTGGTGATTCTAAACGTGATTCTTAGGTTTTCCTCACTTCCTCTTCAAACCCCCCCCTTCATACCCGCATATGCAGACGCTCCATGATGGAGTCCAGGTAGGCCTGCCGGTTCTCCTGGATCTGCTCCATCTTGACGTGGAGCTTCTCCTCGGCCATGCGGCTGAAGTTGCTGTTCTCCTCCATGGCCTTGATCAGCACGTCACGCTCGTGCTCCCGCTTCTCCGCCAGGGCCCGGAGCACCTGCGCCTCCTGGGTCTGGGGTGGTGGGGGGGTCACAGAGGGAGAAGAGGGGAGTGAGCGATGGGGAGCAGAGATGGCTTGTTTGGATTTTTAAAATGCTGTCACTCTTATTTTACCTGGGGACGTCAATAACAAGTTATTATTGTTATCATAAATAATGACAGATAGTACGTGTATTATTACCACTGGGTGAAACCCTACCTGTTAAAATAGATAGAGTTAAAATCCCATTCTCAGGAATTCATCCTGAAATAAAACCTGTATGAACACATTCAAATAAATAACCTAGGTACCTACCACTCTCTCTACCTACCTACACCTCTCTCTCTCTCTCTCTCTCTCTCTCTCTCTCTCTCACCACTGCCTTGTTTTAACAAGCCTGTGGTCCTCATTGGCTGGATAGGCCATAATTATGCTAATGAAGGGCACCTGGGCATTTCACATATATAGGTGTAATATAAATATAGCCTGTCCGGCCTGTTAATAAAAGTGTCCATCTTTCACTCCTACAGGTTTCGTGTTGTTCTGGGTTCTGCACGTAGGTCTATTGGCTCCGGCCTTGAAAAAACAACTATACATTTATGACACCAACTCAAAACGCTTATAGGAAACTAGATTATAACCAAGGTCTCAAAATGATCGTATGACCTGTAAAAATGTAGCAGCAACTGTGTACAGGTGTGTCAGGCATGTCAAACCCATGGGCTGGGGCAGGACCCCCCTAACCATTAGGGTAAGCCAGAACCATGTATAGAGAGAGTCGCGTTATTTCTGTTCACTCCAATGGACCGCAATGGCGGTTCGTGGGGCCTCAAAATAGTTCCTGGTAGTTAGCCTAAATACCTAAAAGTACCTATACATTTTATTTTAAATGTAAATCGGTGCATTTATTGACTACTAATTACCAAAAAATTAAGTAATATATCTGTATATATATTCAAACTGCCCACTAAGCACTTCCGGGAACTATTTTGCCATAGGATTTGCCTCTGCATGAACCATGTGACCGTTGACAATTTTGAACTTCCGTTGGCGTAACTCTGTTCATTCCATGGCCCTGCGGTAAGCTATACTGCCCCTATCCCCACAACTGTGGTCGCAAATCCTGCCCATGTAGCACATGAATACCTGTACAGTGATTCGATAATAAAATAATAATGGAAAGTGGAGTGACTATGTTTTCACCCCACACAGCAGCAGCAAGCTGATATTCAGAAAATAAGCTCCCCAAACTGTCGAAACTGATAAGCATATTGATTTGTTGGTGGCTGTTTCCGTTTGTGAGCTAGATTGATTGTATTGATGTCGGAATCGATGGTATGCATGCATTACGGCCCTATACACCAGCTGAAGCCCAGCACACGTCACGCGCTACTAACCAATTTGTATTATTGATTATTTTATTGGTTTTGTAAGGTGCGCTTTTTTTAAAATATGAAAGTCGACATTATCATTGCCTAACTGATTTAATTTCATAAGAAATAGAAATAAACCATCTGCCACCACCCTACAAGTGCAATATGTGGTGTACAGAGTTGTGTGTGCAGGGCTTGCATCCACAGACCAGCGTCTCTCTAACACTAATGCATATTTACACTAGGGACACCAGCTGTGCATAACGAAGCTCGTTAGAAAGCAGCCTTACTCTCCGCCTGTCCTCC
The DNA here is from genome assembly GCA_027564635.1 of Typhlichthys eigenmanni. NCBI lineage: Eukaryota > Metazoa > Chordata > Actinopteri > Percopsiformes > Amblyopsidae > Typhlichthys > Typhlichthys eigenmanni. The sequence goes on along the minus strand of JAODUK010000003.1, from coordinate 1,810,053 downwards.
GCCGCCTCCAGTTTCTTCTGGATGTCCTCCAGTGAGATGTCCTTTTTGGGAGGGCTTGTGACGCAGTGAGCCGCGTCGGACACAGGGGACGGGGGCTTCAGAATCACCTCGAACGCCTGGCCTGAGGCTCGCTTGTTGATGGGCTTGATGTCCATATCTTTGACAGGGTGTGTGTTTGAATGTGTTGGAAGGGAATGAGAGAGATATATAAATAATAATAAAGAGAGAGAGAGAGAGAGAGAGAGAGAGAGAGAGAGAGAGAGAGAGAGAGAGAGAGATACAACGTTATTGTTTAATGCCCATAAAACGTGCGTCCATATTCTTTTTGATAACCAGCCTGTCCCCTCTATAAAGTACTGCAAATAAAACCAGTTAATTGAAGATCATACAGTACAATAACACACGCTTTAACAAGCTTCTACCTGGCTGCATCAGATTAATAAACTCCAAAGCCAAAACATTAAACAGTGGAACGGCCAGTTTTATTGGGATTGAGTCAAAGTCTGTGCCAAGTCAAATCACCTTCAAATTCTCCCATGATGTTCTTGCGAGTCTCTGGGTAGAGACAAGAGCAGATGAGAGAGATAACTGAAATCTCCTTCATCTTCTCTTTATATGCTGTGGACACAAAAAGAAACAATTTGTGTTATACATACATGCACACACACACACACACACACACACACCATTAACCCCCTTTCACCTCCTCAGGAGGTCCTGATTGTAAATATCAGCTTTAGATGTTATTTGATGACCAATAAATATTCAACACATCTTCCATCAAGAGGCCTTCTTCAAAGGCTGTCTATATCAGAGCTAGCTCGCCCTGGGTTTTGTTCTCTTGGTTCCTCCTTGCTGTGGAGTGGATGGTGTCCGTACATGGCCTGATTCTCTCCACAGCCAAGCAGCGACCCTTCTCCGTGCGATTTTACATGCATCATCGGCTATGCATTTGATTTATCTGCATTATTTATTCATACGCAGCCTTCTGCCTTCGAGCTGTTCTGTTTGTGCACACCCAAAAAAACATCACAGGTTTCATAATGTTACTCACGAGGAGGCGCTGTGGTTAGTTAGCCTATCGGCCTGTGATCTTTTTGGACGTTGGCCACAGAGAATGTGTCTGCACAGGGAACATTCTCACCAAGCACACACTGTAGCATATCGACATGGCACAGGAATACGCTTTTCCATCCATTTGCAACACAGGAGCCACAAAAATGAATATCACTGAAGGCAATCTGGCGACAAAGTGATAACAAGCTGTGTTTGGCAAGCTCCGCTACAGCTAGTTAAAAAAAGAAACAGGGACCATAAGTGCTTCATAGAGCAGATGGAGGGGAAAATACATGAAAAAGAAAGGTACAACCAACCTTGTATAACTTTGCGTTTTAATTTCCATGCATATGGCACCTACGTGGTAATCTGAAGCTGCACTCTCGCCAGGGAAGGAGGCAGGAATATCTGCAGAACACTGCAGGGTATGACACATTTTCCTTTGTATATGGCCGGTGTCCTGTGTGGGAGCATGCATGCCAAGTGTGGCGCAATCCATGGCCCCACAAGCTGGACGGCCTGGCTACGGTACTGGGGCAACAAATCAGATTTACTATGGGAGCCATTCTCCTTGGTGGGGTGTGGTTTGATTAACTCAAATGCTCTCTCACTCTTATTAAGCCTCTCTCTCTCTCTCTCTCTCTCTCTCTCTCTCTCTCTCTCTCTCTCTCTCTCTCAAGCCGACGCCTGAGTAATGTGATCAAGCCTGGCGTGTAGCTCCCACTACTCTCTGTTGGCGTTGTTAACCCCTTCCCTGAGGAGGAGGTGGCTGTGTTCAATAAGGGACCAGACCATGAGATCCCGGTGGAAAGGCAAGTAGGAGATGAGTGTCATGTTTGGAGAGAAATGCTGGCACTCGTTAAGGGTTAAAAAAGGTAGGAAATGGAAATGACACAGATATGTTATTGAAGAAAAGATGGTGAGGGGACGGAAAGCGAGGCAGATTATTGGGTGCCTGGTGGGAGACAGCTCTCCTTATCATTTCTGAAAATTAACACATAACAAAAAAGTGTTATAATGGGGGTGGGTTGGCAGAGGTGAAGCGAGGGAGCAATGTTCTATACCTGATCACCTAATCAGTGGAGCAGACCATCACAACTTGGTTAATAAAAGCAGGATGCAGTCGGAAGCTTGTCACCGGCTCATTATTCGGCGTGTGTATGTGTGCTTGTCAGCAACCTGGCAGCCATTTTCTGGCACATCGCACCACTTGACAACTGAAGACTTGAACAACTGACAATTCAGCGGAGCACGTAATTCAGGTTAAGTGCCCATGGAGCGTTTGGGAAACCCTTCTTAAATAGCGCTAATCAAGTAGCAGGCTTTCTGTGTTCAATATTGCAATGATGATGTCGACCTGATGATTTTGAGTTGATTTGGACCATACACTCCTTGCATAGTCTATGAGTAAGATATTGTGTAATCATACTTCACCGGTTACATTTGAGTTTTGTGTATTTTCTTTGTGTAATTTTGAGTATGTAAAGCCAGTGTTTCTCTGAATATGCTATCTTTATCAATATCTTTTTAGGCAATGTTACATTTCTTAATTTCACCCCAAAATCTAAAGGCTCTAAATGCAACCCCCCGTAGTGAGGTCAAATGACTCAAATCCAATCAAATAGGTGCAATCCTTTTCATTCCATGTGCTTCTGATAGAATGCATGAGTCATGCGTCATATCCAAATGTGAAGGTGTTCACACTTGATGTTACACCAGGCTATACACCAGACTATACAGGCTATATACCAAGCTATAGGCTAGACACCAGGCTATACACCAGGCTATAGGCTATACGCCAGGATATAGGCTATACACCAGACTATAGGCTATACACCAGGCTATACACCAGGATATAGGCTATACACCAGGCTATACACCAGGATATAGGCTATACACCAAGATATAGGCTATACACCAGGCTATAGGCTATACACCAGGCTATACACCAAGCTATACACCAAGCTATAGGCTATACAGCAGGCTATACACCAAGCTATAGGCTATACATCAGGATATAGGCTATACACCAAGCTATAGGCTATACACCAGGATATAGGCTATACACCAGGCTATACATCAAGCTATAGGCTATACACCAAGCTATAGGCTATACACCAGGATATAGGCTATACACCAGGCTATACACCAAGCTATAGGCTATACACCAGGCTATAGGCTATACACCAAGCTATAGGCTATACAGCAGGCTATACACCAAGCTATAGGCTATACATCAGGATATAGGCTATACACCAAGCTATAGGCTATACACCAGACTATACACCAAGCTATAGGCTATACACCAGGCTACAGACTATACACCAGGATATAGGCTATACACCAGGCTATACACCAAGCTATAGGCTATACACCAGGCTATACACCAAGCTATAGGCTAGACACCAGGCTATAGGCTAGACAACAGGCTATATGCTATACACCAGGCTACAGGCTATACACCAGGCTACAAACTAGACACCAGGCTACAGGCTAGACACCAGGCTATAAGCTATACACCAGACTATAGGCTATACACCAGGCTATAGGCTAGTCACCAGGCTATAGGCTAGACACCAGGCTACAGGCTATACATTAGGCTACAGGCTAGACACCAGGCTACAGGCTATACACCAGGCTATAGGCTATATACCAGGCTATAGGCTAGACACTGGCTATAAGCTATACACCAGGCTATAGGCTATACACCAGGCTATTCACCAATAGGTTTTATTAAAATTAGGCAGGCCCAGCCCAATGGGGTTGCCCATTCCAATAGGTTGAATTTAAACCAGCTAGTACAACCCCACCCCCCTTCCCTCCACCCTTCACAGATGGCCCCTCCCACCACCTGCACCTCCTCCACTTGGAGCCTGCATCGTCAATATCCTGCCCTTCCTCCCCTACGGAACACAGTGCACCCTGGCACATTGCCTATGTCTGTATTATACTGTACATCCCACCACCAACACCAATCTGTTGCATATCTGTCTTTGTATCTCTACAACTCTTTGCTGTCTAACTCCCCTTGCGAACCTTCGGTTAAACACACCACCACGCCCGGTTGTCTTTCTCCCTCCACCTCATTTGTCTTTCACAAATGTACCTCCCACAAGGAAGACCTTAGAGGGGGGGGGGGGGGAGAATGAGTGCAGAGTGATAAACATGACAAATAATATATAACAGGCCAGGCTAGACATGAACTGCCTACAGATACTGTGTTGTAAAAACCTTGCTCCATCTCACAATGTTTACAGTCCTCGAGGGTCCTGCAACATTATGGCAGCATAAGCTATAGGCAACTGTGATACCTAGCACTTTACAGTCAGTCTGTAAGGTCACTAGACAGTATATAATCACTGAATTCTGGCTGAGGTTAGGGTTAGGGTCTGGTTACCAAGAGGGAGATGCAGTTAATTTATACAGGACTGACTGGAAACAGCGTTTTCCTGAAAGCGCATCTTGTGTCCATTTAAGATCCATGTTGCACTTTAGACAAATATGCATGGTTATCTAAAACAAAGCTGTTTATGACCATTATTAAGGAGGCAACAAGTGCATTGGTGTTGAGGGTCCCCCCCCCCCCCCCCTTCTCCTGTGCGCTATCCAGGTATTGATCTTTGGAAGACATAAAGATAATTTACATATAGCATGGCAGGCCGGTGTCGTCCATTCCAACCTTGCCCAAAATGCAAGTATCACTGTTTGCATCGTAGATGTGCAGTGAGATGGTCACATTGATTGACATCAACAAAGGATGCTGTCAGCCTTAACGTTCTCAATAACAGTCAATAATGTCTCATATGGTCACGTCAATAATGCAGATCTCGGAGGGGGCTCCTTTCGCTCAATATATTCCAAATGGAAGATGTGGCTCTCCAGGAAGTTATGAATCACTATATGCAAAGGAATGTCAGTAACTGGACACAACTGAAGAAATTGCAACAATGTTTGAATCGGTGTATAACTCAAGAAATCTGAATACTGCTACTGAATCATATGATTACCTTTACTGGCCTTGCTACAGGCAAGTTGAATGAATGTACGTAAGAAATCTTGAGTTATGTGCATGCTTTATTCTAGTTTAATAGACTGTCTTACAGTATGTAAGTTTATATGTTGTATGTATTTTTGTCTTTAAATCATGAACCAACTCTTAAAGAAAGCAATGACCTCTGGGCTTTGATTGGATGCTATTGCTCCCTCAGGGAAGATAAATAAGATATGCAATCATGTTCTGGCCTGAATCAAATCTGAATCCGTGTAAAAAGCAGCTACAGAATGTGCAACCATAATACAATACACACTGCCCCCTGCAAATTAAAATATATTAGTACTTGTGTGTGTGGCTGATATTGTGAGACCTACGGTTGAAGAAAATGGTCTTATGGGTGTATTGTATTCAATGGCCTCCATAACTAAAGTCATGAAGGGAGGAGGAGGTGGAAGAAACATAATACAGGGATTAGACGTTGGTATCCGTCGGTGAAGACATAGGCATTTATTGCTGTCTGCACGCGTCTCCATCAATCAACAGTCAAGTCGGCTGGAAAGTAATCAGGCAATATCCTTCCAGACCACAGGCAGTATAACGAAGGCCTTTAAATGCATTATAGACTTAACAAGATTCTAATGGAAATGGAAATTCGGCACACGACAAATATCTTGCCAGCTGCCATTACATCTACCGTAATCGAACCTCGTGATATCTGTCGCATATCCTAAACGCACGCAGTAAGCCTAGCATATGCGAAATGTCTAACAGTGTCGGGGGGTTATTTTATTAATTAAACTTAAACGCTTCTCTCAACGAATACGCATAAAGAGCTAATTTCCCTCATTCGTGTTTTTAGAGGTCACCCACTTCGACGGGTTGAGGCCAAGTGCTACAAAAGGTGCCCCCGTCCAGTTTTTCTGAAGAGATTTGTCGCGGTTAATTCACTTGACACCCTCGAGAGACGCTCTCTCGCTGAGGGGAGCAGAGATGTTGGGTGGGGTCGCTGCATTATGCTGCACGACCATGTGTCAGCCTAACGGCAGGTGCGGCAAATGGGAACCAAAATCCCGTTGCGCAGTTCGAAAAATCACCGATTGAACACGTATGCTTCCCTTTCACGAGCAAGCGATCAGTAAATTACCTTAAAACGTGATGGAGAATGTGCGTCAGTCAGAAACAACGAATAACACAACGAAGCATAAGCCCACAACGTGATCATTAGGCTAATATTGAATCACCTATTGCAATTATAAGGACCTTTTCGCTTAAAATTGTGTTATAGAATAGTATAGACAATGTATAAACATATTAATTCAGTTTGTTATGTTTAATCTTACTTGTACCAGTTTGACCGCTCCCAAAAAAACAGCATCCCATTGTGCCATGGGTGTCACCGCTGACTCTCAGCATCCACAAGCCTCCTTAACACCTCCAAAATAGTCACATCCCCCAATAAAATAATAAAGCAATACGATAAAACTCACCGATTGCGGTTTTAGCCATGTCTGTTGGTTGGTGTAGGTTGGTGCTGAACTGAGCGGAGGAGTGCTCGTCGGCGTTGTGTTCTGTGTCTCGGGGCGCGGGGACTGCTGGTAAGGCACTGAGTCAGCACTACTGAGCTATGTGGGGAAAGAGAGCGGAGAAACGCCTGCTCGTGAGTGATGAGCGCGTGCGTGTGTGGCGGAGCAGATTGGCTGCCGTGCTCCCTTGACGCGCCTCTCCCAGCCAAAGATGCAACGGCGATGTCGCCTTGTATTGGAAGAGTTGAAGGCACCGCTGTGACGAGCAACAGTGGTTGGACGCCCTTTGTTTCACTGATGGATATATTGTCTAGCTGGACAAACAGGCATGAAGCAGGTGCGGTCAAACCGTAGAACTATATGGGCCAAACGCGTCTGTGCCTCTGTCCGTGGTGCTGAAAAGAGCGACGCGCATGCACAGGCCATTGACGTGCCCTCCAAAAAGGTTAGATAGTGCATTTAACGACCACAGCGTTTTATAAGGCACATACTAATAATAATATTAATAATAATAATACTATGCTAATAGGCTACATACGCATATAGTAGGTGGAGCTATTGTCTGACCTCACATGGCTACTACAGACCCAATGGCAGCATAAACATAAATAATCAGACCTAAACACTTTTATTAATTTGATAACCGTTACTCATTTTATAACAAACAGATAATACATGTCTGAAGTATGCTGCACTGATAGGCTAAACAATCGAGGCCATTACCACAAGGTGACAGCAGAGTTCCAGATAGTTTCCCTTATAAGCTGCTTGTATTTGAGCAAACAACAGTAGCACTTACATGAACCACTCAAATGCTGTAATATATATTCTTAGAATGTATTAGTAAACCGAAGATATGCCTCTATACTATATGCTTGCTATGCCATATAGGCATCTATCTGGACATGGAAATAATGTCCAAATGCTAAACACATGGATATGCGAAGCCTCTGGGCTATGTGCTTGTAAACATTCTTCAAATGGTAGACCTAACTGACACAGAAAACAGATTGTTAATTTGCACATACAAAGTAGCCTAAGGAACTAAGTGTTTGTGTTAAAATACACACACACACACACACACACACAC
>JAODUK010000003.1:1772919-1802290 GCA_027564635.1 Typhlichthys eigenmanni | reverse complement strand
GACATATGACATTCCGCGGTTCGCTCCCCCTGCTGCTAGTCTGCTGAAATGCCTTAGGACAGTGGGAGGGTTAAGCAGTTCCAGTGCGGCTATGGTCAAAACTGAGACGATGTGAATTACATCCAGCAAGAAGCATGTGTTGACCATCAAAATCAACTCGTAGATTCTAACCAGCAGGCTCATTAGCAGTGAAATGTGGAAACAACGTAGCCAACACAATTGCTAGTTAAACGAAAGTGAAATTCAATGGATACTGTTTTATAAACCAATCGTGATGTAGGCCTGTGCATTCGTTCCCTTTGCTTTGAGTCAATTCACAATGTTGGTCATGAGCTCATGACGCTTGAATGTTACACATTGCCAGGAGTGTGTGTGTGTGTGTGTGTGTGTGTGTGTGTGTGTGTGTGTGTGTAGATGTAATTCGTTCATCGGAAACTCTGCGGCGCAGAAGAAGCCCCAGTCCAAAACCAAGAAGCCCCACCTGTCTGGCCACAAGGGAGGCGGTAGCTCCCATGACCCCCAGCCCAAAAGACTAGAGGAGGTGTACACCGCTCTCAAACATGGCCTGGAGTGAGTAGCCAGCCAGTCAACACGCAAGAGCACGGGCACCAGTTTATGATACTGTGCATATGCTAATGATACTTCTCTGTGATTCTAGTGAATATCTAGATGTCCACCAAACTGAGCTTGACAAACTCACATCTCTGATGAAGGACATGAAGAGGAATTCTCGCTTGGTAAGAATCAACTACAGTTAAATAAATAACTAAATAAATAAATACAGCATCCATATTTGTTTCAGACTTTATCAGTGGAACATTGTTTAACGCAAGTATGTAGCTCTATCCAGCTTGCTATTATACTCAGAGAGGAGTAGAGGCTTGGTTTAACAACAATACAATCAGACTCCTTCAGTTAGTGTTTACATCTACTGAAACATCAAAAGCTGGTAATGAGAGCTATGCTCAATTTCAACATTTATTTTCTGCCCATTAATGTACGGCGTTTAGAGTCCTATAATTCACTTTTTTGGTAAGGCACCCCTGAATATATACTATATATGATTGGAGTGCTTTGAAAGCAGATGCTAAGCTTATTTTGATCCATGTACAAATGCACACATACACCCTGTCAACGCTGTCATGCAAGAGAGTGTATTTAATACAGGTTTTATTTGTTTTGATGCCAGACAACGGCAGTCTGCTTTGCATTAGTCAAGCCAATGTCAGCTGCTGCCTTTCAGCACTAACTGTGTGTGTGTGTGTGTGTGTGTGTGTATGTGCGTGCGTGTGTGTGTGTTTTCTTTCAAGGGAGTGCTGTATGATCTTGACAAGGTGAGTTTGAGGGGAGGCCCACTGTAACAGTGTGGAACATTTGTTTACCGGATTTGTGTCAAACTTAAATAGGCCTAGTTGTTATCAATGTGGGTCAGATTTGTGTAGACTTGTATGGTTTTACATTATTTTATTATATCTAGTTTTATCAGACAGTATTTAATATAATCTGCACACCTTCATGGTTTTTTTTTTGAGTAGTTGCTCATTTGCAGGATATGAAAGGTCACGCACTCTGAACTACTTCTTGATGGCCATATCTGCACTCTTATTTATTATTTATTATTATATGTATTATGTAATGTTCTGTTTCACTTTCCACAGCAAATAAAAACAATTGAGAGGTACATGAGGCGGCTGGAGTTCCACATAAGCAAGGTAGGCGCCAGAAATGTCATTGTTTGTGTTGTTGTGTGTGGAGGTTTGAGAAGCCAGGTTATCTTCAGTGAGAATGTCAGTGTGCTATTCTGATAGATGGTTAGTTTCTTCTCCACCTGTAGGTGTACCGACAGAGCTCTCCCATGTTTCAAGGTGGGGTGTATTGTTCCCAGTGTAGCTCTCTACAGTCCTCTATTGGTCTGCCTTGCTGCACATCAAATCAGACATGACAGCGACCAATCAGAAACCACAAACGACAGCGTCGTTCCGTTGGTTCCATACTCACAGTTGAGGGCTTTTGAAGTCCTGTAAAGGTGACTTTATCACTTTTATGAGTCCTAGTCACTCTTAGAACACTCACTCACACACACTCGCATTATTCCAGTGCTTGACAAAATAAGTAATCCCTATGCAGTCATGCAGACACACGTCTGTAGACCTGACTCATTTGTGATCACAGACGGTGTTTCAGGTGTTGGGCACCTGTGATTCTACATTAGGTCATATCAGTTGGCACAGAGGGTTGTACATGTCAAGGCCCTAGAAGATGAGAAGACAGGAAGGTGAGATGAGAGAGCAAGAAAGACCTTTGGATCATAGGACAAAATGTTTTGGGGGGAGCTAAGGTTATTTAGTGTGTTTAAAGGAGGTGTGTGTGCGTGTTCATGTCTACTTTGATAGCAAACCAGAAAAGACAGATGCATGCCTTTATTGTGTGCACACACTGTCCACAACAGCTTCTTAACTAAATGTCTTGGTCTGTACTTTCTAGGTCTCAGCAAAAATAGATTTGAACGTTGTTGTAAATATTTGAAGTTCTGAGATGGATGTGTGATTTATCTCGCTTCACAAAACGATGCACACGCTCTCCACAAAATGATATATGGTCTCATGAGTTCTTCAAAGTCTACTAACCATATTCAGCAGCTGTTTGTCCAAAGTTTGATGTTATCACTGTCATCATTATATCCTCCATAAAAAATGCAATATATTCTATACATGTTTATTACTATATTTATTACTGTATTTAATCATGTACAAACTACTAAATCATTATTGTGTTACAAAGGTTTTACACTTTAGTGGATGGAGTGAAAATGTCAACACAGCTTTTGTTGTGAACGTTTTTGGATTTAAACTAATGTTATAAATGAGCTGTGTTTTGAAGGCTAAATTACTGCCCAATGGCAAACATGCGAGGCAGCACACGCGCGCGCACACACCCACGCACACACAGGACCATCCACATTCAAAACCCTCACACCAGCAGCAAGCAATTAATTGAGATCAATTATTGTTACGCGTCAAGTCAACAGAGCACAAACTTGCAGATGTCAGGAAATGACAGAGAGCTGATCTAATAAACACCAGAGGTAGCTAGTGGTTCTGAGGGGCTGTGTGTTCGTAACATGTCCACAATAGAGCTTTAATATTTAACTACGCCGTAATGTGTGTTTACGCAGTTATTTATTCTGACTGCCCCTCCCAGAGACACAAGAGTGCCTTTGTGAATTAGCTGGCAATTATGTTTCGTAGGACATGTGTTTGAGGCGTGGGTGTTACCCAACACGAGTGTACTGCACGTTGGGTTTAATAGTGCCCATCACCACACACATCCCATGTGCCAGGCCATGTGTCCAGGTTTGTGCCATTATACCTGACTGAGGGAGTGTCGAGAGCAGTTGGCAGGTGTGTAATTCATATTTCAACAGGGGCGAGAGAGTTTAGTGCCCCATACATAAAAGGCACTGATGTCTGTAGGGCACAATGGTGTGTGCGCTACAGACAGTGTGTTCCAGCTCGGGCAAAGGTGTCACGGCCTTTGTGCTGGACAGCCGCAAGGCCTGACTGAACAACTGAACAGCCATCCATCACCAAGGTGTGTGTGTGTGTGTGACTCACCACAGCACAGTATTTTTTTTCCGGTTTGTTCTCAACGTGCAATTTGCACACAAGCAGGGGGCAGGGGGACAATAAAAGCTAGCACCATGCATCTAGCATCATGAATAAAAGCTAGCTGTATGTAGCGTGTGTGTGTGTGTGCGCGCGCGCGCGCTGTCAGCAGGCCATCATTAAAAAGATGAGTGGCTGAGATTGAAGGTGAGACGACAGACAGGCAGGCACCCACTGTTCCAGTGTGTGTGTGTGTGTGTGTGTGTGTGTGCGTGCGTGCGTTTACCCTGTGCCAAATTCAGCCCAGAAACACATTATTTTTAATACAGGGCTTTTTGCTTTCCCCCTTCTCTCTCGCTGGATGCTAATCTGGCCACACACACACTCACACTCCCCTGAGAGGGCCCTGTGTGTTTGATGCTGTTTGATGTGGCCCGCCTGTTTTAATCTCCTTATGATCACTCTGCCTCGGGCCAAGAGCGTGTGTGTGTGTGTGTGTGTGTGTGCCTGCCTCTATCCAGGATAAAGGGTAGGGTTACATCATATGGATTCCCGACTTATCTTAAAGATTCTCATCACGTATCCCAAAGCACCCAGTTGAATTCAGACCATATTTATGGCATTTAATCTCCCCGTGATACTCCGTTTAACTGACGGGTACATCTCTATTCTGCGAGTTTGATATGGAAGAGTTGCAGTTACTGTATTCAGGCTAGCAGTCTAATTCTGTAAGTGTTGGTGTTGTCACGGTCTGTCACACTGGCCACAATAACACATTACATTAATTAAAAGTGGATTTAAAACAAAAACCACACCCCTCTCTCAAAAGCAAATTGTGTCCCCTCGGGGGTCTCACACCAAATGCTCTCAAACTGCGCCAGAAATCCGAGCGCCGAGCAGAATTGCAGTCAGGCAAATGTAACCCCAGCAGGGGTGCACCTGAAGCAGGAAGTGTGTTTGCATCAGCTGTGTGTCTGTGTGTGTGTGTAGGTGTGTGTGTGTGTGTGTGTGTGTGTGTGTGTGTGTGCATGTGCACCTGCCCGTCTTTAGCTTTTCTACATCTGCTTGATTTAGGGTTGCTGTGTGAGTGTGTGTGTGCATGCGTGCGTGTATCCTGCCACCCAGAGCTATGAGCGATCAGGAGTGAGGCTTGGCTGACCTTCAAAAGGACCCTTCCTGGAAGCACACGTGTATTGTAATTAAGGACAGATATGTATCTAATCAGTCGCTGTTTGGAGAATGCATATTGAAAATGAAGCAGTTTATAATTTAACATATTGGTTTTCTTCCTAAAAGTGTTGAGGGGGAGTAATTTATCTCTAAAAAGGGAAAACCTCTTGTTTTTTCTTCTCAGGTTCCATGTCTTAGAAACATTTCCAATTGCATGTCATAAGTTACTAAAATAACTAGTAACTGAATATTAAGAATATAGTCTCCTGTGTAAACAAACAGTTTGTTGTTGTTTTTGTAGCAGTCAAAGAGCTGAGAATAGCAGTTGTGGTTTAGGGTCTATTTTAATAGTTAACATAGTTCTGCTGATACAGCCATACCACAAACCACAGACAGACAGACAGACAGACAGACAGACAGACAGACAGACAGACAGACAGAGACAGAGTCGGGGTAGAGTTATAAAGGAGTGGGCAGTAGGTTTTTTTGTGTACGCATGGAGGCTTTCTTGTGTCATGTTGCTTGATGAAAGTGTACTGTTAGAATGCTCTCCAATATAAACAAATTACCTGAATCTGTACATAAAATTATATAATTGTAGTTCTTAAAGGAAATTATAATAACATCAGTTTAATTTACAACATACAGTATTTGTTTTAGTTTCTTGTTCATGCTATAGCACTAGCTGGTATAGTATTTTAGTATTAATAATCATCACCCTGTAAGCAAATATAAATAGTGTTTATATGCTGACAGGCTGTCCACACACATTATTCAGCAAACACATTCACCAAACTCTAGTGTGTGTGTGTGTGTGTGTGTGTGTGTGTGTGTGTGTGCGCGTGCGTGCCCATGTGTTGGAACAGTATATTGTTCAACACAAGCACATTGTAATTGTTTGGATGGCAGGAGTCAGAAAGGCCCATTCCCCTACTGTAGCGTTTCCCTAATGAGCAGCTGCAAAATAAGTAGAGGCATCAATATTTCATCATTTTCATCGGGCACGTCTGCATATTTCCCTTTGATGAGGCCTGTCAGAGTGGTTTGTTTTGCCCGGTTTCCACTCGCACCGTACCTGCAGTCAAGAATGCAGAACTTCAGTCTGAGAGTAAACTGAAAAATAGTGACTCGAAAGCTTCTCCACACACCTGCAGTTTTACAGTCTTGCTTGAGTTGACAGTTGAATGCAATGCTGAAACACTGCAAATGCCACCATTCACCTACAAACTAGACCTTACTAGACCGATCGTAACTGAGGATAGGTGTTCCACTAAATTGCAAATCCATTCTATTTGTCTCCTGATGTTCTTGTTGCCATGCAACATATTAGAGTTTTAGCGGGCAATTAGAATTCACATTTTCCATAGATATGGCCTCCGCTCTCCATTAGATGGTGCTGGCTGTGCATGTTAAGTGCAGGCATCTCCAAATGAGCTGTAAACGCCGTCTGTTGTCTGAGTGTCTCGCTGGGACGGCTCTCCATACTGGAGGAAATTGTTGTTAGACTGGTCTCTTCATACACATACCAGTACAACACCTCCGTGAAGTTGGCATCCCATGTGAAAATAATGTGCATACAATTATTTCAATTAGTTTGTGTGTCTTTTATGCACGTTTTGTGCACGCAATATACAATTGTGGGATGAATAGGAGGAAGATGACGTCATCGGTTTACACACAATAAAACTCAATAAAGCCTAAAATAATGATGCACTAGTGTTTGCTTGTCCGTGTGCTTGAAACTGGCAGTACAGAAACATTGCTTTACACACTGTGTGAGTGCATGTGCCATCTGCACCTGTGTGATGACGAGTGCCTGGCACTCCCCTCTACTCCTCCCTCTACATATTGTGTCATTGGTGGGGACACAATGACACAAACGAGGAGTGTACCTTTTAATAATAGAAGGGCTTTTGGGAGCTTGTGGGTCCTAAAGCCTGCCTTGTCTATTTGTGTGTGTGTACGTTCAGGTGGACGAGCTCTACGAGGCCTTCTGCATCCAGAGCCGTCTGAGGGACGGGGCCAGTCGCATGAAGCAGGCCTTCTCCTCGTCCCCCTCCACCAAGGCCACCAAGGAGAGCATCGCAGAGGTCAACCGCAGATACAAGGAATACACTGAGGTAGGCCAGAGTTTGTAGGGGCATTGCAATAGCATGCAGTATAGTCAGTAGGCATAAACAGTATTCTAACATGTTAAGAGCATAACAGTTTACAATACAATATTAGTAGAAAGGCCCATTATGAGTGAAATGTACGATCTTGTTTTTGTAGTCATTCTCCAACACCTATTAATACAATAAGTAAATGTTAAGCTCTCTCTTTAAAATGCTAATGATATCTTAAGGTATCTCAAACCTAGGCACCAGGTTATAAAAACTACAAATGAACTACTGAACTAAATGTAATCTTGAATGGGCAGTAGGTCGATTGGCTGAAACTTTATCACATTTAATTAAGTATATTAGTAAGCCATGTAGAATACTCTAAATGGCGAAAGAACTGAAAGCTGGCACCGTTGAGAGACTCAATTGGGATAGATGGAAAAACATAATTTACCTGTCTGTCTGATTTGTGGTTCAAGTGGTGTTATATGTAAACCTGGAGATGGAAGTTAATGCGGGTATGGCAATGTGTCTAAATATTGCTTTAAACTTTAGAGGATTTATTTAAAGCCAGGGGTGACTGTAACAACTAGAGGGTAACAAAGCCTGCATTGCTTCCATTGAGATGTAAACGCCATGTAGGAGCACGTGCCTGCAGAAAAGCCTTGGAGTCACTTTACATAAACACACACAGTCATTGTTGGCATTGCTGAAACTTGTTGTCGTCCTTCCACACGACTTTGCGGTCAGTGATTACTTGACTGTTACTGTTGGTCTGGTTTACCTGAGTGTTCCTGTCTGTTCTGTACAGAACATGAGCACCTTTGAGAACGAGCTGGAGAACCTGCTTGGAGAGTTTCATATCCGAATGAAAGGTGGGAGACAACATAAAGCAGAACTGATTTAAAATAGAAGCTTACATGTATGTACCTTTGCTCATACAAAGGAATCTATTCCTAACTAATATAATGCTCAGCTTAAAATGAACTGTTTATTGGCCTTGACATTAATGAAATGCCCAGCATTTTATTATTTTTACATAGGCCTACTGTAACATTTAGCACACGCTGCCCAACATAAATCACACACAGTCAGATTATTTTAGACAATGATTTACAGTGTAGTTGATGGTGGGCAGAACACCCTAAATCAGCATGATTTAGTAACAGATTTGACTTCTAACCTCTGATTTCTATGGCTCACAGGTCTGGCAGGCTTTGCTAGGCTATGTCCTGGAGACCAGTATGAGGTGAGTATGTGTGCGTGGCAATGTATTTGGTACGGTGTTGAAACATTCAACCTGACCACCATGTGCATTGTTGTTACTCTTATGCTACATGAACACTATAATGCTATGGTTTCAGTTCAGTAGCTTCGCTTACCTTGCTATGCTTCTTCCCCTGCTCCGCTCTCATACAGATCTTTATGCGCTATGGCCGACAAAGATGGAAGCTGAAGGGGAAGATTGAAGTGAACTCCAGACAGAGTTGGGATGGGGAGGAGATGATATTCATGCCTCTCATATCTGACCTCATTAACATCAAGGTACAACGATACGGAATCCTGGACATTCCGTCATTGCACAGATTCACATCCGTTTAATGTGTCATTTCAAGCATGTACTAGGAACAGACCTTAGTAATGCTTCTATTTAGTTGGCTATTTTACCTCTAGGTGGTGCTCTTTTAATGGATTTTGTCTTTTCACCGGGCTCTGAACTGAGTGCTGTGAAATGTTCCACAGATATATGCACTCAGATACTCAGAAGTGATGACTCATGGCTGAAAATGGCATAACAAGGGCCGACTGTTAAAACTGCACACAAGTTATATTAGCATAGGCGTTTGTCTATGCTAATAGTGTGTAGTTTTTGTTTTTTTTATGTCCAGGCTATACCAGTGAATAAAGCGTGTGTGTGTCCATCCAATCAGGTGACAGAGCTGAAGGGCCTGGCCACTCACATCCTGGTGGGCAGTGTGATCTGTGAGACCAAGGAGCTGTTCACTGCCATGCCTCAGGTGGTTGCAGTGGACGTTAATGACCTGGGGACCATCAAACTCAACCTGGAGGTCACGTGGTTGTAAGTGGGCTTTACTGTCATGTATGGGTTTATTATCATTCGAATTTATTAAGTGTTAGACAGCTTATTAAATAGATGGTAGATTCAAAATATTGTAGAGCACTGCCATCTACAGGTGAATTTGGGAACTGCCTGAAACTTACGTTGCGTTAAAGTTAGCATAAATGTATGTTAGCGCTGTATTTACATATAAGATTACCGTATGTGAGGATAATGATGGTGCATCATTTAGGACTACTTACACTACAATATGTAAGAAATATACAATGTATATTCTAATATAATATAATATAAATATGAATGGACAAACGACACCAGGAGGCGGTTGCTGTGTACACATTCTATCCTCCGTCAACCGTGCTCACCTCTCTTCTCTTCCCGGCCCCAGCCCTTTCGACGTGGAGGACCTGACACTGTCGTCGAGCAACATCAGCAAGGCTGCGGCGCTCCAGAGGCGCGTGTCCATCTACAGCCAGGGTACACCGGACACGCCCACCTTCCAGGACACCACGTTCTTTGTGAGTGGGTCAGGGTGGGTGGGTGGTCTTCATCATGCCGTGTTTGCTTAGCATTCGTCTCCCTTGTTTGCGTCAAGCCTACATGGCCACCAGACACGTCGTACAAATGCAGGAAATGTAGTTTCCCTTTAAGTAACCATGGTTACTTGTGGTGTCCCAATGCATTCCCAATGTCAAGCATGCTATCCCAGTCTGAATATTCCTGCCCCACCTAACTCCCCCTCCCCTACCAACTCCATGCCCTTGTCCCATTTGCCTGCGTCCGTTAACGCAAAGAAGTGGCGGCCGTACCCCGTGGAGCGCCAGCGTCTCTCCTTCCTGCACATGCTCCGAGACACCCTGCTGGAGAAGCTCAGGCGCAGTCGCTCCTTCGGCGACCTGGCCTCGCTGAGGCCACGGCCTAAATCCAGTCTGGCGGTCTATGTGAGTGTGCGGTGTGGCCCCTCCCCTTGATCCTGTGTGCTCTCCTTCTGAATTTGAATTTCTCACCAAGGGGATGGAGCTCCCCCTGCTGGTGGACACACACGCACACACTTGGTTTGCTGTTTAGTTTGCTGTGGTTTAACACCTACCTACGGAACCGCTTACTGGTTTATTTGTTGCATGTGTGTGTTTTGATTAACATGTTTGCATTCTAGTTGCAGATCAAACTCACCCGCTCATAGAGATTAAAGCATTTACAGAGTAGTATACTTAAAAACGTGCCCATGCAGCTATTAGATTTATTACTAATCATAGTTTAATACAGAAATCTTTGATTTACTGATCCAGGTTTACAAATATGTGGTGCAACACATCTGATTAATTTCATATTTAGATTTACTAAATTTAGATAAGCTCCTAAATTTAATCTATGTAGGTGCAACCCACCCTTTGATTGCTGTCGATGTAAACATATTAAAGGCCCCCTAAATGTTGTATTGTCTGAAAGGACTTGAAATGGTGGCTAATTTTATATTCTGGTTTACATGTCAACTTCCCAAATACCTTTAAAGAAATGGATGTCTGGACCTTTCAAAAATGGGAATGGGACCTTTAATTTTGTAGTGTTTCCTTACTGAGGCTATAACCACACAAGCGCAAATACATTCATTCTCTTCGTTTTGGCCTTCCATTCACGCTAACCAGACAGATTACAGTACACCACTGAAAACTGAGGTTTTCAAAAATGCACTTCCCAGGGGATAAATCTGAGAATGACGTGTATCTTTTGAAGAAAGCTTTGAAAACTGTCATGGAAGACACATTTTCAAAAGGCTAATGTGGACATACTCTCAGCCTTACTTTCATTAAGCTCATACAAGCTATTCCTTTGTAGCCTGGAGTAACGATACAAAAAATTAACTTCACCAGTATGGTCTGGTATATACACTGTGCACTGGGAAGTGTTAATAGTCGTTTCCTCCTAGTGGGCGTAGTAACGTTGAAGCTACTACTGGACAGCCTTTAACCAATCTGCATTTGATTACCTCATTAATCTCTACCACCATTTTGAAACAGGCTTGACTTCACCGTCCTCTCACTAACCCACCCTGATTGGTTTGCCAGCAGGGTGGCTGTGATGACGCTAATGCGAACATGGTTTCCACACGATCATCTCAGCAAAAATCAAATTGATCTGAGAACAATAGTCGAGCGGAGCCAAGCTAATTCTTTACTCCGCCCATTTCTGACGGTCTCACTCACACTATTGTTTGTCCCTCCAGTCCACGTTGCCCGACGACGCGTTCGAGAACGGCGGCTGTGGCATGGCCGAGTGCAAGCGCCTGTCCTTCACCTTCTCCGACACCTCGGGCTCCACGCCCAGCCCCAGCCCCGCCCCCAGCACCCACTCCCAGGGCCAGTCCAACCCCGAGATCACCGTCACACCCCCAGAAACCGACCTCCGCGGCCTGCCGGCCAAACAGGGCTCCATCGTGGAGGAGAATGCAGAGGAGGAGGAGGAGGAGTCGGGGAGTAGGGGAACTGGCAGCCTGGCCAGCGAGGAGGCGGAGGTTCCCGATGACCCTGAGTGGGAGCGCACCGAATCGCAGCGGAACTCGCTGTCGGCGGGGGCGTCCGACAGCCACCTCTCCACGGTGGCGCCGGAGGACGTGTTCCTGGACCACCCCGACGAGCTGAAGCCCGTGGAGCTGGACACGGAGGAGCAAGGGAGCCTGACCCACCAGCTGGTCCGGAGGCTCACCTCCTCGGAGATCACGCCCCTGCCGCAGCAAGCGCCGCCAGGCGGGGGCGCCGCGGAGGAGGGCTCGGCGGATGGGGGAGGAGGGAGCCCCAGCTGGACCGGGGAGGGCAGCAGGGCTTCCCTGGACTGCAGCCTGGAAGAGGCCCTCCAGGGCTTGCTCTTGAGGCTGGAGGCTCTGACGCAGCGCTGCCACGAGCTGCAGGACCTGGAGCAGGAGGTGATGCGGCTGGAAGACCTGCTCAGGGTGAGGATAGCCTTGTTGTGTTTTGCTGTAGCTCCCTGCGGTGGAGCTCAGGGGGGCCCAATAGTGCCCCTGCAGGCACTTGGAGGTACTACAACAAAGTGGGTTATAAATATTTGAACAAAAATTTAGGCCTACTGATTTATCTCATTTTAAATAATTTATATAAATGGATTTTAATTAAATAAATGGTCCAGTGTTTAAATGTGGTCCAGTGTTTAAATGTACCGCATCTGCTCTCTCAGTGCCGCCTGCCTGGCCACAGGAGCAGCTCGTCCAGCCTCAGCCTGACCGTGGAGAGCGCCCTGGAGAGCTTCGACTTCCTCAACACCTCCGACTTTGATGACGAGGACACCGGGGACGATAACGGCGTCCCCAACACGCCGCCACAGAGGTCCCCCTTCTTTGACATGGACGGAGAAAGGATCGGGTAGGTGGGGGTGGGTCTGTAGTTGAAGTTAATGGCATTTTAAGACATGCTGTTGATTTCTTTGAAATATATGAATACATATCAAGACTGTAACAATACAATAATAACAATACAAAATGTTATTGGGCAGTATTATACACACTATATAAAATACTAAAATGACTATACAGCATATTAATTTTTCTCCTTTTTTTCTTTTTATAAATACATTTGTGCCAATCAGCTACTGCCCCCTGCTGACAACTCAACGTCATGCACTCAAAGTAATGCGTGTCTGTTGTAATGTAATGTAATGCAGGGGCCTGCATCCTGAGGCCAGGGGACACCTGAGTGAAGCCCTGACAGAGGACACCGGTGTGGGCAACAGTGTGGCTGGCAGCCCCCTGCCCTTGACCACTGGAAATGAGAACCTGGATGTGGCCGTTGTCATCCACCTGCAGTACTGTAATCTTCTCATCCAGGTAAGGGATTTGTTGTTGTCCACACCAAGCCACTAACACTGTCCATCAAGACATGAAAGAGTAGACTAGAATGCTGCGTTCAAATGGAACTCGTTGTTATGACACGGGAAGCTTCTCTCGTGAACTTTGTTCATATTGGCTCTTCTTGTGAACACAATTGAACACGACTCCATTTGAACGCAGCATTAATCTCAATTGATACCATATGATAAATTGAATTTGCTCCTAATCCACAAAAACCTCTCTCTCTCTCTCTCTCTCTCAACACAGTCCCTGAGCGGTGGGCCAGGGGTGTGGCAGCGTCGCAGCTTGCTCCAGAAGCTGGCAGCCCAGACTCAGCTGTTTGAGGAGATAGGAGAGGTCACCATGGACAGGCTGGGAGCCATCACATCTGCTGCTGGTGGTACGTACCCTGGAGAGTACTGCATGTTCATCTTCTTCACACACACCCATGGGATAGCATAGGGCATCTCCCTGGGATATTACATGGAAAACTAGCTGTTGTATACAATGGTAACAAATTGCTTGATAGTGTCATGAAAGTATCATGTTCAAAAAGCAAGGTCACAGATTTTCTGTGGAACACGTGGTTATAAGGTAATGTAGGATTCCCACAAGGATGTGTTTCAATGCATTAGTAAAACACAGTACCTGAAATAAATACTTAAATAATGAAATAAATAAACTATAATAAATATAGGAGTTAATACAGTCCCTGTAAAACCACACACACTAACATGCATGCATGGCTGGACACAGAGATCTTTACACAGTAGATATCAGTTTGCTGCTATATCAGTGCTCTCCTGTGCCCCCAGCACTGCCAGGCTTGGCAGAGCACCCAGAGCTGATGGCCTTCTGGTCGGAGTGCAGCGGGTCAGATGGTCTGTTCCACGCCACGCTGGACCGGGTGCTCCAGTGCATGCGACAGTGCTATGTCGCGACGCTGCAGGAGAAACACAACTGCACCGCTGACACAGGTTAGTCTGTTGAGTTCAGCCGCACTGCAAACGCCTGATATGATGCATACTGAGGACACACAGCACGAAATGTTCAGTGAGCTGTGATAACATACACAAGCAGCAAGATTATTATTGGAAACACTAGGGCTGACCGGAATACCATTTTACATGTGGGTTTTTCCTTTACCGAGAAACTATTAGTCACAGGACAAATAAGATAAATAAAATAAAAGAATATTAGAATCACAAAATTGAAAACCGAATACCAACCCATCAAACGAATACCCGAGCATTCTGGGCCAGCCCTAACAGGTAGTTAAAGAGTCATTTAAAAGTATTGTAGCCTGAATTGTGCGGTGCTCAGTTACGCACAGCAATAATTACAACACACTAGCAAGGCTGTGGTAAAAAGAGATAATAAAAATTTGAATTAACCATTTTAATTTGATATTTTCTGCACTGTACCTATTGTCATCACAGTAATGGACATCCTCTGTATTCGATCTTATTTCCACTTCAGCTGGTAGTATCCAGTCTGTCATGTAGTGCTAATAGGCACTGTGGCTTGTATACCCTACCCTGTTCTGTAGTGATCAGTCTGGTCGTGGGCGAGATGGTGGACAGGACTGACCTGGCCACAGCAGCGCCCCCTCCTGGCCCATCCGTGTCTCCGCTGTCCCAGGACTTCCTGACCGTGTTCCAATTCCACAGTTACATCCTACAGCACAGCATGCATGACATGGAGACACACCTGGCACATCTGGCTAGAGAGGGTGCGTGATTGTGACCAGTGCACAGGCTGCTGCTTTAATGTGATGGAACTCGTATTGATCATATTTACCCGTTGTCCATGAGATGATAATACATACATGCTCATCTTGCTATTTCCTCACATTTTAAGCAAACTGCAAAAAAAAAAAATAAAGTCTACTTTAGTGTGACATTATCAATGCTTCATACAGAACACTTTACAGGTACAAGTTGTATTTTGCTTTAATTGGTCAATGAATGATCCATTTGTAACCAGAGGGACCTGCATAGCTCTGCTGCATGTACACCACTAGATGGCAGTATAACCATTTAAGAAACATTTTCAGGGCAAATGGCATTAGTCTGTTTACATTTACAGCAGTTTGCTCATCCAAGGAAGCAACTGCATGTATCAATAGATGAAAATACAACCGGTCATACACCCTAAATTGTAAGCAAACTACATACTATTAGAATAATGACAGCATCTTCTCATCAACCTTACTAAATAATTAGTACATTCACTACATGCAAACAAATGCCTACCTGACTGAGCATACTTGTAATGCACTCGTACAACATTATAAGAAGCACATTGAATCACAGTGACACCAGCGTGTTTGAATGTGATTATGTCTGTTTCAGGTGTGTTTGCAGAGGCCTTGTGCTGCGGGGACCATACTCGGTGTCTGGCTGAGCTGCAGGAGGTGGCTGTGACGTCCCTGTGGCCTTGTAAGGCCACCCTAAGGGCCCTGGCTGCCCTGCTCACCACAGAGGACCCCGCGGTCAACAAGGCAGCTGCCGACTACCTCTCCTCTGCAGCCTCTCACTCCCACTTTAGGACCAAGGTCAGTGGAGCGTGCGTGCGTGTGTGTCAGTGCGTGCTCTGTGTGCATGTTTTAATAATGTCATGTACAATGAGACAGATGACCATGTTTGTTGTTTGTTAACTGTGTTTGACAACAGGCTGTAGAACACTTCACACAGGCCCTGTCAGAGGCTGGGGTTCAGAGCCAGAGGGCTGCCTGTTCTGCTCTCAGCTGCCTACAGGTGAGGTGTCCACCTTTACCACGTGTGCCCTCTTTACAGGAGACGTACATTGACCGGGTATATGGACATATAATTTTGTTCTGTGTGGGGTTTTTTTCTGTGTTGTAATAGGATGGAAGGATTTAAAGTCTACTTTTCCAGTTTGATTATAAAATGGAGTCTTTGCTACTGAATAATACTAGAACCACTGTGGTTTTATTTAATTTAATTTAATTTAGCTGATTAGACTGGTAGATTTACTGATGTCTGCTAAATACGTACAAGTGAAAGCATCCTTACAACCGATGCAAGAGAGTCAAGTCAGTGAGGTGTCAATCAACAGGGCATGCCCATACAGTCCTGGGGTGAGGTTTGGTCAGTCACATGAATTCAAATGACTTGTTTTACTTGGTTTAGCAGCCATTGCAAAGCATCGGGGAGCCATAACGGAAACTTTAAGGCATACAACCTTCTTAAATGTCAAACTTTATCAAAACAAATATTACTTGGCCTGAGTCCTCCAGACTATTTCCCTCAAGTGCATTTGAACCGAGCTTATAGTCTGCAAATCCTGTTTGCTTTAGCGTTCACACCGCCACTCCGGCTGGGGGACCAATCAGCGACAAGTTAATGTATCTAAGTGCAATGACGTTGAAGTCCAGCGTTTGTTTTGAAAGGGTGGTAGATAGAATGGCATAGAAGTGATTAAAGGCTAATGTGTTACAAATGAATCTGAGGTCTACGACCATTATTATGCAGGCTGTAAACGATCCCCAATGGAGCGTGTCCAGATCCTATTCACAATGGTGGGTCTGATTACACTGGGCTAGCAGTTATTACACTTATTTAAACATGATTTTACTGTATGAAAATAAAATAAATGGAGTACAGGTTCTCTTTATTTCTTTAACTACACATACAGTAAAAACTTACCCTGTGCTCCCATCTGTGTGTATGAGTAGGCAGTTGAGAGTGTCAGGGCAGTTGTAGCACTGTGCGACTCTGCTGATGAAGAACTGCGCCATGTTGCCATAGAGACCTTGCTTATGTTCGGTGAGTGGGAAAAATGCTACGAGTACATGTCCACTGCATTACATATACCTCCATTGTATTATATACATGTCCACTGACTGTACGTGTGTGCCTGCGTCACCAGGAGAGGAGGGGCGTCTGGCATATGAGCAGCTGGACACAGTGCCGGGGAATATGTTCCGTCTGGGCACACGGCGAGGAAACGCCGTCACCACGGCCTTCTGAGAACCTGTTACCAACATCACAACAAGCTTGGATCACTGTCGAGACCAACACAGTTCTCAGTGCTTGTGATGCTAAAGCCCTGTGTTGCAAACATCTGGTGATGCTAAGGCCCTGTGTTACAAACATCTGGTGATGTTAAGCCCTGCTACAAACATCTGGTGATGTTAAGCCCTGCTACAAACATCTGATGATGTTAAGCCCTGGTACCAACATCACAAGCTTGGATCACTGTCTAGCCCAACACAGTTCTCCGTGCTAATGATGCTTCTGTGACACTGGCCACAATGAGAAATGCAGTGATCGATGCAGGGCTCCTCTTAGAGCATAAAGACCAGACAGAGGCTACAGACCTCGCCAATACTGCATTTCAAAACTAGACACAGTCTGCTAACATTGCCACCTATGTAAATGCCCCAGCTAACCCTGCTTTCTGAGCCAGGCAAATGGATTGAATCTGAGAAACTGTTTGATAGGAGATGGGGACTCTGAGCCTAAACGTCACAGACTGTGGAGATGCATTTTCACCCACAGCAGAAATAGTTTGTGCTCAAATGGCCTGGAAGATCTCCTTCTGATAACCTGATAATTCTACATAATAACTGGAATAAAATGTACCACTATTATGAAGCCATTACCCACTGCACATGTTTATCCAGCTATTAATAATCTGAGTATTATTTCTGTTTTCCAATATTTCATTTATTAGGTTGATAATAGCACTGTGTTTTATATGTTCAGCAGGTGATTTACTGTAGCCTTATGGTATATGTTCCTTGGTGCTTGTGTAAGTTCTACTTTGCAGGCATGTAAATATGGCACATAGTACACATCGGGTGCTAATGTATTTGGATGTATTCACCCCAGACTTATGGATTTTTTTTTTTCTCTTTTCTCAATTTAAAATTTTCCAGGGATTCTGGCAGTTTTACACTTTTCTGTTGATAATTTGCTAAGATATTATTAGTTATTCACTTGTACTTCTGGAATGGGGTCCAACACTTGCACTCACTTCATAGGTGATGTTGTAATTGAAATGGTAATAGTAAACGTGTAGATGGAAAATGTTCTTAGGTTGTGAGAACAGTGCAATTTTGATGGATTTTTTGCAGTTGTATTACTTGAGACATTACTTTGATTACTTACTGTTTGGACCATTAGAGCCTTGATAGAAGAAGCTCACATTCTGAAAACACCATCTTTTTTCCTACTATTAATTTCCAAGCATGGTTGAGGTATGTAGGTGCTGTTTATGACAGAATGCACTTTCTACATAGGCTAACTGTAATGTTGCCTATAGACAGGTTAGAGGTGTCATCTTTAACAGGGTTTTTTGTTACATTATGTGAGCTAATGCCAGATACTTTTAGATTTGAATAAAAAACATATAGAAATGTATTTTTTGTCATCTTAACTCCTCACCTGTGATGTGAGAAACCTTAACATTGATCTAGTGTAAAAACTATAGCCTACTGTAACTATACTACTGAATCTCATTCTCGTGCACAGCAGAAGTCATGCTTGTTCACTTATTTATTGTTTATTTACATTGTAATTATGGAATTCTTTGGAGTTCAGATTTATCATGTCATAAAGCAGATTATGTTACACTATGGACATTAATTGCGTATTTATGTTCAATTTTAAATTATGTCTAGATTGGTTTATGGTTTAACAATAAGCTTCAGAAATTTTACCATGAAAATGATTTGATGTTTAACTTAAACTGGAGTTTCTTTTTAATGGTTTATTTAAGATTATTTTTGAGAATATCACAAGTAAATATTTTATAATCTAATAGCACAAGAGATATTAATGGGGATATTATTAAGTGACTTAATATAACCAAAGGAAACAAAATTCTAGCCTATAATACAGTAGTTAATCAACCACAAATGTGGTCTAAATGTTGTACATTTTGGCCAGGAACAACACTTTCCTAAAGATGCACAATATAAAAATCAAGCAAATCCAATATAATTGGATTGTGTTAAATTACATTTGATTTTTAGACGCACAGCCCAAAAGCCATATAAATAAAATAAGTGCAAATATTTTTGTGATATGTATTTTTTTTCCTGGTTTGTATTATAAAATGTAAATATGTCAAAGCGGTTACTAAAAACTAATGTAAATGTTTGTTTTTCTATGCTGTGGTCCATAAGTAACTATTCCAGATGTGAATATTTTGGTATATGACATTGCCTCAGCTAGTTTGTCAGTTAAACTTTCAAGTGACCTGCTTAATTCTTTGAAACTGTTGACCAGTGTTAAAAGTTTATAGTTTGGCTTAGTTCAAATTCAAATGTGTACTGCAGGGGTGCCCAACCCTGGTCCTGAAGAGCTACCGCCCTGCATGTTTTAGATGTCCCCCTGCTCCAACACACCTGACTCTAATGAATGGCTCGTTATCAGTCTCTGCAGAAGCCCATTGATTTGAGTCAGGTGTGTTGGAGCAGGGAGACATCTAAAACATGCAGGATAGGGGCCCTCCAGGACCAGAGTTGGGCATCCCTGGTGTACTGTATAGGCCTAATGAGTAGACTAAATTCATTGTATTGTCAACGGCTTTAGCTAAAGATTGCAATAGTTTCAGACTCTTGCGCTTATTTCACAGTATTTCCTCTGTTCATTAAAATCTGCAATAAATATTATTTTTGCATAATTATTAACTGAGTTTTAACTGTCTTGAGATTTGATTATTGAATGATTATCAGTTCTGAAATGTGACTCAACAAATGAAAAGCTTTAAATGACTGCAAGATTGGCAACTGTCCAGTTATGTTCAATCCAATACATTCATACTTTCTTTCATATAGTTCCTATACTTATCCAACATTTGGAAGAGCAGATTTAAGTTCCACCACAAGTAAATGGTTAATTTTCAAATGCCAGCAATACAAATTAAACTATATATAGTATAGCAAGTATACACTACCCCGTGCTACTTATAATTTGTGCTCACCTTAATTGGTAAGCATAATGCTGCTGCACAGGCTATTTTTGACCTTTCAGCTGTATGTCAGTGATGGCTGAACCTTTATGCCCTCCTAGAAGCGCCTTCTCCTCCTCCTGCGCAGATTGGCCTGTATAAGGACATGCAGAGATAGGATCCGAATGAGCCCTGCTATGGTACAGTCTCCCCCACCATGTAGCGGCATGGGAGGGGCAAGGCCTATATGCTGATGCACATAGATATCTCCCCGGGCCAGATTGTGATCCATATGGACTTCATAGTTCATCTGTGGTATGCTGGTGCCTGTTTTACTCAGAATTTGCTTTTATAGACAGTCTAATTGTGGGCGTGGTCAGCGGCATGGACTGTGATGTCATCTAAGTGTTATTGTCGTGCAGATTGCTAATGTAGTTTCAAAGGAAAATATGACTGACAGCAAGTCTACAAGTCAGTATTAAAATTTATTCATTTAAGAGGCAATGCAAGTTGCAACGTGCTCATTACCAGACTAACACATACAGTAGCTTAAACACTAGAACGCTCCAACTATTCTTTTACACCATATCCCAAGAATAGAAGAATAGAAGTCCGTAGCAATCGTGCAAACACCACCATAATGCATCACTTCCTCATTTAGAGCCAGGGCTGCATGGAACAGACTTCAGTGCAAACAGAATGGACAGCAAGCAAATTTGCTTTTATAGACAGTCTAATTGTGGGCGTGGTCAGCGGCATGGACTGTGATGTCATCTAAGTGTTATTGTCGTGCAGATTGCTAATGTAGTTTCAAAGGAAAATATGACTGACAGCAAGTCTACAAGTCAGTATTAAAATTTATTCATTTAAGAGGCAATGCAAGTTGCAACGTGCTCATTACCAGACTAACACATACAGTAGCTTAAACACTAGAACGCTCCAACTAGTCTTTTACACCATATCCCAAGAATAGAAGAATAGAAGTCCGTAGCAATCGTGCAAACATCACCATAATGCATCACTTCATTTAGAGCCAGGGCTGCATGGAACAGACTTCAGTGCAAACAGAATGGACAGCAAGCAAATTGAGTTTCTAATCACAGAATTATGAAGGCAGAATTATTAGCTCACTGACTCCAGCGCAGACTAATCTGCAATATTCACTAGCTAATTACGGTAGGTTCAAAAAGTATTGAATATGTACTTCTGACTAAGAAAAGAGATGATAGATAAACACCAGACATGGGTGCTACTTGAGGTTTACTGGACGAGATTAACAGGAATGCAGTCAAAACATTTCATATTTAAAATAAAAAAAAAATTAAAACAAAAGGACAATTTCCTCCAGACATGCATTTAAACTGTACAATAGTTGTAATTTTTAATAAGTAAAAGGTAATATGAAAATTACATTTGTTTACTTGGTAGGAATACAACATCTTTAGTTGCAATTTCAACTCACTGCAACTTAAAAAGGCTTTATAAATAACTTGGATGTTTAAAACTTAAACCCCCATATTAGAAAACTAACAAAGGAGGGTGAAGAGTCAATAAAAGCAAAGTCTACACTAAGCACCAATGTACATTAATACTAGATGGCTGCTTGCAAGGCACAAGTTGATACAGTTAATGCACTGAGGGGCCAGCTTCTTCATCTTTTGATGCCTCTTCCTCAGCTGAGAGTCTTGCACTAAATACAGGCTCGTCGTTCTCAATAGACTCATCACAGCCCCCCTCCTCTAGACCATCTGCATCAAGGGCAATTTCCCTCAGCTCCTCCAAATTCTCTGGACTTTTCCCAGTTAGCCTCTGAAAAGAGTTCAGACATTAGACCAGGGTTCCCCAAAGCCTGGTCCTAGAGGGTCACTGCCCTGCATGTTTCAGATGCATCCCTGCTCCAACACCTGACAAACAAATACCTTGTTATAATGACCCATTAATCTGAGCAGCTGTGTTGGAGCAGGGCAACATTTAAAACATGCAGGGCAGTGTTCCTCGAGGACCAGGGTTGGGGACCACTGCATAGAACTTTGTACAAACCCAAGTATAGACTGCACAATGTCCACTAACTTCAGGAGCCAGTAGTTTTTCAGTGTTGTGTTACAACTCACCTCAATCATGTCAGCCATGTACTGCACATGCTGTGCCAGCTCCTGCAGCTCCTCATTCTCACTTTTGAGTTCTGCGATCTGCTCATCCTTAGCCTCAATGTCTTTGTGGAGCTGTCAACAGTTAGGATGTGATTAGTGACTTGCAGTGGACCAGACAAGAACGTAGATTAAGCACAACACCCCAGCATATACATTTTAGACAAAGTGGGAAGCCATTGCATTTTAGATTTAGCATTAGTTTGAAATTGAAGGAAAAAAACACCCATATGATGCTACATAAAACATGACTCCCATCTGGGTAGATATGGTCATATTAAATGCCTGCTGGGGTAGAGCCAATGAGCCCACAAAATAAAGCATGGGAACAGTGCAAACGATGGCTAACCATTAGTAACTCCCCTTAGTGATTAACCTACCTTTTCATTCTCCTGGAGAACGTCATACAATGCCTTCTGTCGCTCTTCTGCTATTTCTTTCCAATAGGAGGAAGGAGGAGTTTCTAAAACAGTGGGAGAGTAGTTTTGTCAGTTACTAGACAAAAGGGTTTAGGGTAAGCTCAAAGGAGGAGAAGGAAAAAAAAAAAAAAAAAACGTAAGAGCAAGGCATGAGCTAAAGGTATAATTAGTAGGGATCTAGCAAATAAAAGGGTGCTACCATTCCAATATTAGCCTACAGGCCATTCCCTGTCAACACCTACCCTTGACCATAAGCTCATATGCTTCAGTAGAGATGCCATCTGGAACATATTCACTTTCAGTTTGTGTCGATTTTACTTCAGCCTTCACTCTCTTTGAACCCTTTACTTGAGCCGTGTCCCACTGCTTTCTTTTGGGGATGGCTTTTCCAGTCTGAGGAAGTATAAATAAAAAATGTTAGTAAAAAAAAAAAGGATCTCTTTAAAGCCAAGCGAGGTTTAGACCTGGTTGCAGAGAGATGCTTTCTAGAAGAATTCCAGTTACAGAGTGCTGTATACCTGATGCAGTTTCCCCATGTTTTTGTTAACAGCTGAGGGCTGAAGGACTCTCAGGGTCTTCCTAGTATGTTCCATCGCTGGGTTAGACACTTTGAAAAAGCTCTGAGGCGGCATGAGGGATAAGAGAATGGACAGTTGTGTTTACACAAAAGTTTATATTTCAACATAATGCAAGGGTAAAGAAAACACCTGAGCCAGTAGAAGCAAGCGCTTGTCTAACAAGACAGTACCAGCTCCTCCCCAAATGTTTCTGGACAAGCTCTCAGGGTTCATCCCCGTGGGAAATAATGAAATTAGCAGACATGATGACCGAGTGTTCACTTTCACTCTATTCAACTAAGATTAGTGTAATGTTATGTTGTTGACTCCAGTTACACCGCTACTCTGAAGTGAAGTGGCTTAAGAAACACTGCTTAAAAGGTCCACAGCAGGTGTGGGAAAGGGGGTATGGCCAGCAGCATCTGAATCAAGATCCCATGGCAGCATTTGGTTCCCACAGCATAGTGGGCCTTAGACAGCTGTGGGAAAGGTCTCACGCCAAAGCTTCTATAAAGCATTACATCTGGTTAATGTTTGGCACATGCACAACACAGTAATAGCACACTTATGTAGTTGTAAATAAAAAAAGGGGCATATAGGGTGACATGACATCTAGTCAAATGTCAGGACTAAGGAATGTCCTTTTAACTGAAAAACAAAGCTAAAGGCAGACATTAAAATGTACAATTATTGATGTTGTCAATGTGTTTGACCCTCCAGAAAATGACCCAATAAGCTACATTTTGTAATTTTAACTGTCCAGCCATCAACCAAATTTGCCAGCTGGCATTGCATGTCTCTGGTCATAAAGGGGCACAGACAACACCATATTGGACCAAAGAGAATGATTTCTTACAACACATCTCATTAAACTGCTAATTACATCTGAAAGATAATACATTGACACCATTACAAGTCTAGTTACTTGCACACATATTTTACAAGATAATGAAATCGTTTGTAGTAGTCTCAAAACTATGATATTTAAAGTATAACTCAAAGTAGTCAGAAGAAAGAAATATGAAACCAATGACTACAAAATGAATATGAAATTTAAGCAAATTCTAGATTAAAAGTATCTAGTGTCTAGAAGAAGAAAGAACATTGTATTGCTGGTTCCCCACCAAATAAACAAATATGATCAATGTATAGTACAGTAAGGGTTCCAGACAGTATGTTAACACGAGACATGCGCTCGCCTCCCAAAACAAAAGTTTTTGGAAGATTGTGTGAATACTAGTAGGGAAATCTGTGCATTGGCGGTTTAATAATAGATTAGCCTATCAGAAGAACATTCAGCAAGCAGTACTGGTGACTAGGGTAAATTATATTTACGTACCGTAATAGTCTCTGAAGACATTTGCCTAGTTTGTTGCACCGTGCCTGAACTCACTTCCTAGAGGACCTGAATCAGAGAGGACCACAATACTACATGACGAGCCTTAATATTTGCTTAAAACGGGACGTTGTTCCCAGTGAAACGACCACGCACCCGTCCAATACGCCAGAAGTACGTTAAATCAAATAACGAGGGGGTTGATACGAAACAACGGATAAACACAACAACAAACGACACAATACGATACGGCACCGTAGGTGTTAAAAGCTAACAAGCAAGTAGACTACGGTACTGTAGCAAACAGCAAAGGCCCCCGTCGTCGTAAAGACATACTGAATTAAAAATAAATAAATACGTAGAAGGCGGAATTTCCGAGTTATGTTAACTTTCGATAAGGCCGAAAACAACTTACTGTTGCGCGGACACAACGTCGCGTCAGCGTGATGCCTCGCCTTCAGCAGCATTCGCGCCAGGTTCTTAAATACGTCAACAATGCACATCACGTGACAACAAGGCTCCTCCTTCTCCCCCCGCCTCCGTGTTGTTTTCCACATTTTTCAACGTGGTCACGTGTCCACGTACGTCACCCCATTGTAGTTGAGCGTGCAGCCATTTTGGGGAGGTTGTTCAACAACGGGTTCGTGCCGTTATTAGCGCTACGCTACCGAAGACTGGAAGGAAACACGCAAGACAAAAAAAGCATTTGATCAAACACTGTTAAATATGGGCCCACCAGGAGAGAAACCACGCCATACGTCGATTAATAGAACGGAGGATCTCAGCTGGATTGTCAATTTATCTTGACATGGCGTGCAAGGCGAGTTGGCCGTTGTGACGACGGAAGAAAATAAGAGAAACACGAAAACAAGCGCAGCAGACACTTCCCAACTTGAAATTTATTCGCATTACGTTTGATTTTCGAGGTTCGTTGTTGGTTATGCTAGATTCACAGGCTTGTTTCGTCGACGGGGGCATTGACTAGACATTATATAAGCAAATCTCGATCGAAAATGCTTATCATAAGCAAAAACACATAGTCAGTTGTGACGTGTGAATATATCGCCTTTCAAGCGTACGCAGCTTCTTTGAGCCAGACGAAACATGTAAACGCCTCGAAAGATGACTGTACGACAGCTAGCCTACCAGACATAGACCCCAGTTACGCAACGCATTCAAGAGATAAGATGTAGCTTGTTCGTTGGTTCACTACTAGTTAGTGTTGAAGTATATGCCTATATTAGCTTGCTAGCTAAAGTTAGCTAGTCTGCTAAAAATAACGCAGTTATCATGACTATTGACAATGGCATCATAGCAGTCCGTGGGCCAAATGAATGGCAGTAATATCCAAGAAATGTCAAGTTACTTTGTAGTTGACTTCGATGTTAACCGGTGCCAATTTGCCCTGGCATCTTCATTTACCTGCCATGTTTGTCTCTACCCCCAAACAGTCTGTAACTCGTTTATAGCACAGTCTCTGCAGAAAAATGATCTTAAACTACAGCCATGGATGGAAGACTTTGAAATGACCCCAAAAATAGAACATGTGTCTGCTTGCTAGTTTGTGTAGTATTTAAGTGTACTAGCAAGGTATAATATCGACATGGGTTTCTATAGTAGCAGGCATTTCTGTTGT
This sequence comes from Typhlichthys eigenmanni, assembly GCA_027564635.1. Lineage (NCBI taxonomy): Eukaryota > Metazoa > Chordata > Actinopteri > Percopsiformes > Amblyopsidae > Typhlichthys > Typhlichthys eigenmanni. The sequence continues at coordinate 1,776,476 of JAODUK010000003.1, read as the reverse complement.
CAGTAACATTTGTCAAGAAAAGTTATTCTCTTTTAAGTTGCTAATTCATTCTATTGTAAGCCACTGTCAAAGGCTTGTTGAAGCTCATCTGGCTCTCAATCAGAAGTCATGTCTTAAAAATGGCATAAGGATAAGGGAGATGTAGGCCTGTCTTTAATCATTCCCCTCGTGCACATTGACCCTTTTAGAATATTAAAATGACTTAGCATGGTTTTGTTTTTTGTTTACCATTTCAGTCAGTTAGTGGAAATTTCAAAAATCATTTGATGTATTGTTCCTGCAAAGGGTAGCTGGCTCTGTCAAAGACATAGACAAAGGTAGAGTGTGTGCACACATATTCAAAAAAGAGAATACACTAGCAGCATCAATATCTAACAATGGGGGACCCAATTTCACGAAGAAATCAAACAAGGAATCGCCTTCGAGCTCAGTTGCGGAAGAAAAGGGAATCATTGGCAGACCAGTTTGACTTCAAGATATATGTAGCCTTCGTATTCAAAGATAAGGTGAGTGCACATCAGTGGAAAATCCCTTTTAACGTTGAAAAAAATAATAGTATGCGATGGTTTCAAATTGCAAAATGTTCACAAATGTCACTTGGAACACATTGAAGTCACAGAAACTGCTTGAATATGTTCCTGTCTATGGTTTTCACCCCAACAGAAAAAGAAGTCTGCTCTTTTCGAAGTGGCTGAAGTGCTTCCAGTGATGACCAACAACTATGAAGAAAAAATCCTCAGTGGTGTACGGGACTCTAGCTACTCACTCGAGAGTTCCATAGAACTACTGCAAAAAGATGTAGTGCAATTGCACGCTCCCAGATACCAGTCAATGCGACGGGTAAGTCAGCAAGCCAGTTTAAGTTTGTACCATGAAGAATTGCTTTGTTTGTACATGTTAGCAATATGTGCCTCTGTTTGTACGGTCCCAGGATGTGATAGGATGCACACAGGAGATGGACTTCATCCTTTGGCCTCGCAACGATATTGAGAAGGTTGTCTGTCTCCTGTTCTCCAGATGGAAGGGTGCCGATGATGAACCTTTTAGGCCTGTTCAGGTAAGAACTTGGCCCACTGTCTGATTAATTATATAAATAATCACAACTGTTTAAATTTTGGAGGAATTGTGCAGTTTGTTGCTTTTGATTGACTTTATATTTTTATTTTCTAATAATTTATTGATCACAGGCCAAGTTTGAATTTCATCATGGAGACTATGAGAAGCAGTTCTTGCATGCTGTGGGTCGCAAGGACAAGGCTGGAATGGTCATGAACGACCCCACTCAGTCTGTATTTCTCTTTATGGATAAACAGCACTTACAGGTGAGTCAGTAAATGGGGAATAGAATGATATGGGGCAGAATAATCTAGCGGTTACTGTGGTTGACTCCCACCCAAAATGTCATACATGTAATCCCTAGTTAGCCTATCCTTTTTATTTTATTATTATTATTTTTTTAATAAAATATGTAGTCAGAGGTTTTAAGATAATACACTTTGTCAAATTCAGCAAGTACCTACTTGTGGTCCACAAGCTGCCCATTCTGTTTAATCATCTAAAGTTGATAGGAACATAAAGACAACACTATCCCAGCCTTGGCCATGTCTGTCAAATGTGGGGGCGGAGCTTCTGATGGAGCACCCTATATGGCATTTAAGGGAGAGGTGTTTTATTTTTGTTGATAGTTCAAATACCAATTTTCTCCAGAGTGACTGACTCCTTTGCTATAATCATCCTTAAGCAAGATTCCTAACTCTTATCTGCTTGTTAATACTTGTACTCAGTCTAAGTACCTTTGTATAAAGGCATCTGCTAAGTGGTATATTACCTAATAGTAGAGGTTACACTCTTGATGCTTAAGATTGTTCCATAACCACCGCAAAGCTTCTGACTCACCTCATGAAACATTATGAAATATATATATATATACATGAAATATATTATTCCATTTAATGTGTTTTGCCTTCCACTTTTGCAGACTCCTAAAACCAAGGCCACTGTTTTCAAGCTGTGCAGCCTCTGCCTGTACTTGCCTCAGGACCAGCTGACCTGCTGGGGTGTTGGAGACATCGAGGATCACCTGCGCCCATACATGCCTGACTAAGGCAGTCTCCTCTACCTAGCTAAATAGGAACAACCCTGTCATTTCCTTCAAAGGCAACCGAAGCAAGTTGATCCAGTCATCTCTGCTGTCTTTCATCCTAGAATTGAACTCGTGCTTGGATTCAGTTTGTTTTTGAAACACCCACTTGTCATTCCCAACTCCATGACCTGAATCTTCTTCAGTTCCAATTTGTTGTTTATGCTCTCACCCCTGATGTTTGTCCTCCTTCCGTCTACCACTTTTGGATCGGTTTCTCCTTTAGTTCCTTTGTCCCCCATCATTCCCTTCTCCTTGCTCATTCAATTTGTTTATTTTACCCTGCACGAACATTGATTTTGACTAGTTGTTCTCTTGGAGGCGCACTGTCAATGACACCTGTTACCGAAGGAACTTTTTATGTTGCATCAAAACAAGAACACAGGTCTTCAAGGTGGTCCTCAAATGGACTTGCGTAACATCCTTACAATCATAAAAACAAGGATTGTTAAAGCTATGCTAGGTCATGCTGGACTTTCTTTTTTCCCTAATTATTGGGTGTCATTTGCTTTGCTCTGAAACACACACTAGGCAGATTTTAGGCTAAAATTCATGAGTGCTTTGAAAGGTATAATGCAGATGTAAAGTTAAGACATGTTTGTTAAATGATGAAGGTTATTGTCACCATAGTAACCATTCATGCACTATTCATTCACATGCTACTGAAATCAGTTTTGTTAATTTGGGAGGTGGGTGTGGGTGGTGGGGAAATTTAAATGCTGAGGGACTAATGTCTAAATGTATTGTACCAACAAATATAAAGTTAACTGATCTAATTAAAAAATAATCTGCTGCAGTGCTTAAGAAATTACAGTTGGTACAAGTTTGCTTTAAGGAAGATGAAGCACGGTAGTTTATATAGTTTTGCTTCTTAATTAAATGTTCAGTTAAGTTTAAAGGTGGGTCACTAATTGTTTTTTTCTGTAATGATTCTGAAATCAGTTCTGCTGAACATAATCCAAATACAGTGCAAGTTTTGAACGCATAACTCTTTTATTATTCCATTATGTACATGGTGATTCATTTGTAGTTTTGTCAGTTTACAATGGTAGCACATTTCTAGAAAATAACTGACTAATACTGCTACTGAGAACTATTCTCAAAATCATTCAATGGGCCAGAATAAATGTATATACAGGGACGGTTTGTTCATTAGGGCGATTGGGCGACGCATTGCCAAAGGGAGAAAGGGGAGGGAATTTTCCAATTTACCAGTGTGCGCTACGGTAGCTGACTGTCCCACCTCTAAATCTTAATCCAATCAGCGGCCAATGTTCCGTGGGCGCTGGCTCGTCTACGTATAACCAGGCTCCAGCCCCTTTTTGGGCGATTTCAATATGCAGGGTTCGTACGGGTGCTGGAAATCCTTGAAAATGCTTAAATTTTAACGTAGTGTTTTCAAGGTTTGAAATATGCT
>JAODUK010000003.1:1735442-1756620 GCA_027564635.1 Typhlichthys eigenmanni | reverse complement strand
ACATCTTCGATATGATATTGCGCAACGTGATATTGCGATAACGATACTGAATCGATATATTGTGCACCCCTAGTTGTGGAGTAAAATAATAAAGGCTGAGCCTGTTTTAAACTTAAAGGAAAAGTAGGACAGCTATGCCATTTGCTTGTACTTTATTAAAAAGTGTTTACCTTTTTTTTGTCGATTGACAATTGCAAGTGTTCATTCCTCCCAATTTTGAAAAATTAATATAATTTTAATTGATCTGCTGTCAGATGTGGTGATTTAAGCTTACACACTGCATGAATGAAAACCAGTTGGCTTGAAGCGGCTGATTGAACAACACTGCTCTGTATCGGTATCAAAGAGGGGCACTTTGTTGTTTGAGTATATCAAATTAATATTAAATGCAGAACTGGTAGATCAGAGTGAGGAAGGAACAGTGATGGAATAAGAGCTCAGGTTGTCTTGAGACTTCCTTCCTTTTGAACAGTTTGGAAACTGATGCCCTGGTGCATCTTCAGTGAGCCTTGCCTGAAGTAACTTCTCATTCACCGTGACTGGGGAACATTATCTTGGCTGGCCGTTAAGCTTGTTGCTCATTGCTCCAAGCTTATTCACATTCCTTCACTTTATCCCATAAGAAATTTCACTAACAAGACGTCTGTACAGAGGACCAGAGTGTCTTGACGTGCAGTTCACATTGACTTTATTTCTGCAGGAAACTGATGCAGACAACATCCTCTGCATGTCAAAGGTTGTCTGTCAGAATATTCTATAACTAACTTGTGATAAGAGGGGGGACTTGGCAGAGTGGCAAACTTTAAAAGCAGCCATTAGATAACCATTGATTTGAGCCCTCGGCTCCATGTCAGTGTCACACATCCAATTGGTCAGGAACACTTGTGAGAAACCAATTATTAATAGCCAGGCTGCCAGACGTTTGTTTTTAAACCAACGTATTCATGTATTTGCTCCTAAACATACAATAAATGGTGGCTTAAATGCATGTTTACAGGTCATAAATGATAGACATGCACCTTATTGTTGACGTGTAAAGATGCTACAGTACAGAATGTGTGAATGATTTAGTAAGGCATGGACAGAACGAAGACGCTATGGGATAAAACCTTTGTTTTTTGAATGGCTAGAACCTACGGAAGATGGGAGGAGGAAATCGTGAGGACCCCGCTGGAGACCTCAACGAGCTACAGAATGCAGACTGGGTAAGAGACCTCGGTTATACGCTGATCCTGGAACAGCAGGATGGGTCAGACGATCCAGAACTGGTGTCACGCCTGCAGCCAAATCTCTTAACGAATTGTTGCTAAATGATAACGGTGGACAGATTTCTAAACGAATCCAGCCCTGTCAGCTCCCTTCAGACAACATGCTGTGGCATAGGGAAGGAAGGGGGTCTTGAATTTGGCACTGATTATATCTAATTGCCCATAGAGAATGTGGCTGATTGCCTTCACAATGTTAAATGCTGAAATGAAGGAAATGTCCCAGGAAGACCTGAATTGATTACTCCGGCTAGAGAGAATGACTCACCCAGTCAGACACTGGCGCTGGCATGTGTATGTGATGGGTAACGCGAGGCGCAGGGACTGAAAATGTCCGTCTGTCTGTCCGTCCGTCCTTCTAGGCGAACTTCTGGGTGCAGGTGATGCGTGACCTGCGCAACGGCGTCAAGCTCAAGAAGGTCCAGGAGCGGCAGTACAACCCACTGGCCTTCGAGTACCAGCTGACGCCATACGAGATGCTAATGGACGACATCCGCTCCAAGCGCTACAAGCTCCGCAAAGTGATGGTGAGGCCAGCTTGACGTTGCTTTGTCCTCAGCTGGTGTCTATGGTGGTGGAAACTCACATGTCTCTAAATAGATGGAGGTACCCTTGTATTCAGTTAATTATAGAGAAAACTGGCTATATAATGGGATTATGATTGAAATGGATTAGCTTGATTGCATTGAACAGCGTGCTTTGGTACAGAACCATTTTATAGACTCTACATTAGAAAGGTGACGTTAAATAAAAAGCCACAATGGGGGTAGGGGTGAAAATAGTGGTTTGTGTGTGCGGCTTTTCAGGCCACAGCAAGCTTTTAATTTACGGTCCAAAGTAGCTGGACTGCGTGCAGCTGCAGTCTCAACAGAAATACCCCTCAGACCTTTGTCCATCGATGTGGCTCTTGCTCCTATCTGACACAGTTGGTGAGAATGACATGTGAATGAACAGCGTGACACATCGAAGACTTAAAAGAAACAGAGATTCCGTATGAAGCACACTTTGGTGCTTATAAGGGACACACATGCCCTGCCCCTTGTGGCTGCTTCCCTATGCAACAACACATCTTAATGCAAGACATTATCAACTTGTGGCAATCCTCTCTCTCCTCGATGTCATTCCAGGTGAATGGAGACATCCCTCCCAGACTCAAGAAGAGTGCTCATGAGGCCATCCTGGAATTTATCAGGTCAAGACCTCCCCTCAACCCAGTGAGTAAGCACGCCACACAAACAGATTTTCCGTCACTCTCGCGCCTGTACTGCCTGCGAATTCACTCAAATGGCAATTTCGCTCTCACTTCAGCCATTCGTCGTTCTCCACATAATTAGCTGACGTGTCTCAGTAGAGAGGCCCATGGGTACACCTTGGTCTGCTTGGTGACCGTTGAGGTGAACCCTCAGGCATGCTAGTATCTGTAATTATGACGTAATGGAGGAGAAACTGTGTCGCGCCTCTAGCAGCTACATCATGGGTGTAGCTGTGTGACGTGCTCGCAACTTCCTGTTTTGTTCATGTAAACAAATCTAAATCTTGCGCAGTAGTATTCTCAAACATACCTTTCCAAATACCGACGAAGGTATGGATGGCCTGTAGTGACGCCGTGTGATTTGTCACGACAGGCCTCAGCCCGTAAACTGAAACCCCACCCAGAGCGGCCCCGCAGCCTCCACGAGCTTCTGCTAGAAGGCATCAAATCCGAGAGAAAGCTGAGGGCCGTCTCACCGGATGTGATACGCAGACACCGCCTGGGTAAGCTGACTCGCGCGCACACACACACACACACAAGGACGTGTTTTAGCTGGCCTGTTATGAGTCGGCACAAACGCGCTGCAACCTCGTAACGCTCCCACCTACACACACAGCCCTTCCGTCGACGTCATGTGGTGTGCATCGACGACAGCCATTGGCTCGGTGTCGTTTTGCCTGAGGGCAAAGCCACTATGAATAGACTTGCATTGTACCAAGTCAGCACCAGCACCAACCTCCCACCATCGTTCATTAGGCTAAATCGGGATTCATGGGCTTTAATAAATAAGGGTGCTTGGACAGGGCAGCATTAACCTGTAGGGCTGTTGTTGAAGTGTAATCCGGTCTGAACGGGCCAAGTAAATGGCTTCAATGGATAATAAGCAGATGAAACATTTTAAATATGCACAGTACTGCTACCACATGCGCATTCTTCTATTTTATGGACATGGTAATAATCTGTGTAGTGGTCAGCTTTGTCAAAACGTTTGGCTGACATTTCAAAACATATAAGGCTTTAATAAGACCCTATTTTGTCCAATGTCGCTATGCTAGCGATGCAGTGGCATTTGTTTTTGCTGACTTTTGCTGTCTTTTAAACTGTGTTTTTAAAGGCTGATTATTTAACCTTTCATGTGGTTTTCTTTAACGTCTGTCTGTCCTTCTCTTAACATTGGCATCTCCCTCAGTCCCTCGGCCGCTTAGCATGTCTTGCAGCTTTGACTCAGGTAAAAGTCGCCCCGCTTTACCCATCATGCCTAGCGTGTCTGCCTTGCTCGTTGGTTCTGCCCAGTCCCCGCATCATACACGCCCACACACACAGACCTGATGTCTTTGTGTGTTTAAGTCTGTGACGGACACACAAGAGAAAGCTTAAGGTCTTGTTAAACGAGTCTTCCAAATGCCCCGCTGATGGTAATGTTTACCTAGGCGATAAGTGTCATGGCCAATAAGAAGGGATTTACCCCCCCCTTCCCCCTTTAGAACGCTGTGTTGCTTAGGACCGCTGCAGTTCACGAGAGCATGCGTGAGAACAACGCGTCCCTCTCTCATGATTCAGTGCCGTCATGTGTTCACTTGCCTGCAAGTCTTTCCTGGTATAGAAACAGTGTCTGCACACATTGTATAGCAAATACCCAGTCCCCCCCCCCTCCTGTTCACACCCAATACGACTGCTGCTGTTGTACGAAGATGCTGCTCGCTAAGGACAATGTGTTCTCACTGACGCTGTTGTTCCTCTGCAGGCGCAGGGAAAAGCATCAGCACCCCACAGGATCTGTTCCGCAGCTCAGGTACAGGAGGGGTTGTGGTTTCTGAAAATGAATGCATTGTGAGCCAGTCAGTGTTGTCTGCGTTGGCATTAAGGCCCTTTTCTACTCCAGTTTTGTACGTATGTGTATTGGGAATATACGCGAGCAACACTGTCAACATCACTCCACTGCCTACCTTGTCTACAGATATTTAAAATCTACGTCTACTAGGAGGCAGTCCGGCGTCTCTGATGACCTCTGGTGCTGAGTGCGCTCAGTACAACCAGAACTGCCAGCTAACTAAGTCACCTGCCAGTAATGCAAATAGTTTGATAGTCATACACAAAAAAGATCATATACAAATGTCTTGCGAATCTATTAATACCAATATTGTGCTTATCAAACAGAAATGGTGATTGGAAAAGTAGTAATAATCTCAGTTTCTGCTGTATGTAGAACCAGGTCTGTTCACTTTATATCTGATAATTGTGGTAAATAACCCCTACATTTAACCACTACCAGTAGAATTTAATAACAAGAGGAATGAACTACCCCGGAAACATAATCTCTAATCTTAACCAGATAATAAATCTAACCCCTAAATAAACAATAAGTAGCAAGGAGGTCTCATAGTAACACTAGTAGTTTCACTCTTCCAAACTCACCGCCACATGTTTTTGTCCGGCAGAAAAGAGTATCCATACTGCCCCACAACTTCTGTTGGTATTGCACCTCATGTATGCGTACTGATGACTATACTCAGGCCGGTGACGTCAATGTTGCGTATGCGTACTTAACGGCAAGTATAAATGGGCCTTTAGACTCCCCCTACTGCAGTAGACCCAACAGCTTCCACAGACTGTCTACATGAGCAGAGCCACTCTGTAGGCTAGCGGTTACTGCCACGCTACTCGCTGGTGTCCCTGTCAACCTGTGTGTGTGTTCCGCCCACAGACACGCCCGACACCGCCAGGAAGCTAGCAGGCAGCACACAGTCCCTAGCTAGCGGCGGCACTCAGCCGCTGAGCCAGAGGAAGCGGCTCCTCAAAGCGCCCACGCTGGCCGAGCTAGACAGCTCCACATCGGACGTAAGACAGCGGCCACGGGTTTATCCAATACACGTCTAACTTATTTATTAAAAATGTATACTGGGGTCTCTGAAATGCATGTTGGTGGGGGGGGGGGGGGACGTCAAACACAGTAGGGTGTTCATGTGTTTCTAACGTGTCTTCTGGTTGGCAGGACGATGTGACCCAGAGCAGCTCCAGCATGTCTGCCTCTCTACAGGAGGACTCGTCCCCTGAGCCGGCCACGGGGAAGAAGGGTAAGAGGCGTCCTGTCTGTGACCAGCCGCTTGGCTGCGGCGTGAACTAGCTGCCGGGTGTAGTATGTATTGCTCACCCGGCCAGAACATCAGAAATGTATAATGGTGAAGCACTCAAGGTTTAGTTAAAAATGACATTATTTGAAGAAAATTACTTTTATAATGTGATCCGTTTTACATCTCTCACCTATTGTCCTCACCTATAGTTCCCCCCAGTTTCCTGACTGCCTCTTCCGCCGCCAAGTCGGACAAACGACAGTCGTCGTCCAGGCGACACTCCATCGAGAAGGACATGCCCACCAGCGGTCGTCCGTTTGGGCCCGTCTCCAGACAGAAAACAAAGTCACTGGTACGTTGGCCTCTGCAAACCCAATATCCCAACGGAAGTGGTTCGAGCCTCACCACCAAATGCTGTCCGCTTCACTTGAAGTGACAAACTCGATGAGAACAGTATAGGCCCAGCTAGAAGGGTTATTATGGTATGGCTGATGGCAAATGCATGGTTTAGCAACTGGGCATCCGCGATACTTTCCCATGACTGTACAACAGGATTCTGGTGCCAAGTCAGAGGCCCAGGTCTAACTAGGGAAGTGTTCTTTGCCAGACAAAACACACACTACTTAGGAGCTCTTGGGAATTGACGCTTCTTGGTAGCATGTAGCTATCGATCCACAGCAAAGCCTTTCTTCTTGGCCTGCAACTCCCCTCCCTCCCCTATCAGTTACCACGTGTGTTCACGTTAGCTTGCGTTCTTGTTCTCCACAAAGCATAAACGAGCCCTTTCCTCTCTATGCACTCTTAACACTGCAGCAGAGGGCAGAGGGCAGCTCCAAGGTAACATGTTCACCTCGGTGTGTGTGTGTGTCTGTACATCCATGTTGTTCATCCCTGTGTAATTAAATATGGCCGCCGCTTAATTAAAACAACGCTTTCTTTGTCATCTTGTTGTTGATCAACCCAACCATATTAGTGAATTGTGCCGTCATGGGAAGGGTACCACATTGTTTGTTATTAGATGTATGCCCAGGCAAGTGAGCTCAACATATTTATCACCCAATAGTAGCTCATATTTGATTTTCTATTTCTGCCTCTTATGTTATTTCCATGTAGTGTGCTGTATGCATGAACTTCAGATCCAAATAGTCCTAATGGTGTTATTTTGAAATGTCTTGTTTCCTTTGGTCAGGTGGATGTGGCCAGTGGTGCTCAGGGTGGGGTATGTGACTGACGTTTAAAAACACGTGTTTGTCAAACCATCTGTCACCTGCTTCATTTACATAAACCTGGGGATGGTATTAACCCATCACGCATGGTGCTCTATTAAATTCATCCAAACGGACGCCTAAAGACAATCTGGACTACCAAAATACCATATTACTAGAACAAAATGAAAGCTTTACCATTTACGTTACATTCTATATATGCTGACATTGTCTAACATTTTACCTTTTGTTTTCAGTTAGTTAAAATTTTATATAAAAAATAATTAAGCCAATCAGCAATTGGGTGCATAAAGGGCTGAGTTTCTCCCCAAAACTTGTTCTTGTAACTGCAGTAACTAATTCTGGACAAAATCAACTTAAACTGTACTTTACATTTTTTAATAACCATGGCATAGGGAGACTAATGGCTTCACTCAATCACTTCATTTTATTTCTTAAATATATTTTAATACATTTTATGACTGATTTAATTTAATTGGTAGCCTTGTTTTTAGCATGCTCATTCAATATACTTGCACACAATCTGCTGAGTAACTTGTCTGTTGTGGAGTTCATGGGCTAATAGCATGGGCACTGTTATTTTGGTGAATGTTTCCTTCCTTTCTCAACACACAAGCCTAATGCTTCAGCATTGTCTCTGTGAATGGCTGTGCTAATGCGTAACAGTGACGCTGGCATGCTAATGCATAGCTAACTGTCCGTCTCCTCAAGGAGGAGTTCTGCTATCCGGTGGAGTGCCTGGCTCTGACGGTGGAGGAGGTCATGCACATCAGACAGGTGCTGGTTAAAGCTGAGCTGGAGAAGTTCCAGCAGTACAAGGACATGTACAACGCCCTCAAGAAAGGAAAGGTTTGTTATGCTTCCATTACAGTGTATTGGCACTGACTAATGGAATGTAGTGAAACCTTTCCTTTCATACCCATCCTTTCTGTCCCAGCTGTGCTTTTCATGTCGGACCAAAAGATTCTCTTTATTCACCTGGTCGTATTCCTGCCAATTCTGCAAAAGGTAGTCTCAGACGACTTCTTTTTAATTCCACTCAAACATATTTATAAAAATGAAAGTATTTCTCACTTATATTTCTTCTCTCTTCAGGCCAGTGTGCTTCCAGTGTTGTAAAAAGGTAGGCAGCTTTCTCCTTATCATTTCTTTAAAGAAACTCTTCCGTATGTGACAAAGCACAACTCTGAATGCTAAAAGATATAATTTATATAAAACGTGTGTGTGTGTCTATTTGTTTAAATCTCAGATGCGACTGCCTTCGAAGCCCTACGCCAAGTTGCCCATCTATTCTCTGGGCCCCAGTGCCATGGCTAATGAGGAGGCTAGCAGAGCCTCTGCCCCTGCTGAGGCAGAGAAGGCGTCCACCACTTCTGGCCACGGCAGGCACAGCCTGCGTAGGACCGTCTACAAGTAGGTTTCACCACAGCGTGGATTTTAAATGGCTAATTGACACAGTGGCATGTGGAGCCGCGTCTCATTAAGACGCAGGCCGGTAGTTACGTGACTCAGGTGTTGAAGGCCGGTCGGCAGGCTCTTGTTAAAGGCGCTGTCCTTGCCACTTGGCACTTTTGAGGGTGCGCGAGGGACTTGCACGCGGAGCTTGAAACCAAAACTGACTTCCTATGTCTTTGTTACATGTTGTTTACATGTAATTGTACACTGAAGGGTGAGCATGATTGGTGTCCCTCTGCCACCAGGCTGTCCAAGCACAGCAGCGACAGCAAGGAGAGGAGTCAGGAGGGGCCCGAGCTGCCCAAGGAGCTGACGGCGGACTGGGCCACCATGGAGGTGTGCGTGGACTGCAGGACGTTCATCGCGGACATCATCTCCTCCAGCAGACGCAGCCTGTCGGTGGCCTCCAAGCGCGCGCGCCTCAACCGCAAGACTCAGTCATTCTACTTGGCCGCCTCGTCCAAGTCGACCGGCTTTAGGCCCACGGAGCGCACAATCAACGAGGTATAGCACTCTGGTGCCATCTGCGTCTTAGTCATGTTCCACCAGCAGAGGGCGGTGTAGGCTTGAGACGGACTAGTCATGGATGGGCTCACTACAGTTAACTGGAAGTGTTAAAAAGCCAGTTCTTTGATGTCATACATGCAGTGTTTCATACAGTGTAGTAGCTTAAAAAAAGTATTTAAGCAAAGACCCCCACAACCCCACACATAAAACGTGTATAATAAACAAGTGTGAGCGTTATCAGAGAACGGGCTTGTGGAAAATGTGATTTTTAAATCCTTGTGTCGTCGTGGAGGGGTCTGGTACATTGTAAACACCAATGCTCTATTGATTCTCCATCTTGCCTCTCAATGTGACGTTACGAAAGCCAAGCCAAGACTGGTCCTTCTTTTTTGTCTGTCAGGTTACATGAGAACCATTTTGTTCCCCCTCCACCCGCTTCTTGTTGGGTACAATAAGCTGCTGATGCCAGAATGTATGTTTAATGCAAGAGTGAGTAATGGATTGCTTTGGCATTCAGACCTGAAAGCAGTGGAAGTGTAAATATTCTGGGGGTGCCACGTCTTTCCATGCCAGTTTACCACTAGCACTCAGGAAGATCAACAGATTATCGACAGAAACTCACTGTAGATTGTCTAGTCAGGTCTGCCACACTCTGCGTCCTTCTTTCCTACACAACGATGCCAAATGTTCAGAATCCATTGTTATCCTCAGAAATTAAAAGCCGGTCAAATCCACAATAAGCTGTTTTAAAATGTCGCCGTACGCTGGGCAAAGTGATGGTTTCAAAGGTTTTAGCCATTTAACTACTGTGTATATTACATTTCTGTGCCTGGTGCCAAATGTTTTCTCTGAATGCCTTTGTAATTAAGGACCTGTTGTAAATATTTGTAGACATAAATGGGAACAATGTACGGAGAGGCATTTGTTGGACTATGTTGTTCACTAAGCAATAGAGCTGTGGGGTGTAGAATGTGTATGTGCATATTTAATTTATTCTTATATAGAATCTTAAAATACTTTAAAGTTTAATTAATTTAAACATGGGGAAAATTGCACTTCTGAGACAAAATAAAATTCAGTCAGTCTTCACTGTATTTTTAATAAGACTTATAACACATCTCATCTGTATTGTTCTGGATTTCTGGTTTTTATTAAGAGGTATAATTTCCCCATATATTATCTGACCAATTGAGCGCCTGTAGTTTTAATGTATCGTTTGTTCATAAAGATTTTCAGGTCTTGTATGTCAGAATTACTTTCTGTTAAAATGTTAGTGTTAGGCTATATTTAGGCTCTTTTTTTTTTGTCTACATTGGCTAAAACACCCATGTAAACTGAATGTATGCTAAATTAAGAATATGGTAATATAAATTAGAATCTTCTGTTTTACGTATTTTTGTTTATAAATCTGAACCAGTTCAGTTACATAATACATCTGTCTAGATGTTTCACAACTCTTGTAGTGAACTGTTGGTGTGCGCATGCTGTACTGTCTTAATGATTATTTTTTTTTAAATAAAGAAATGTTAAAATAATACTTTTGTATGGACTTAATTGGTGCAATGCAAACATCACACGCAGTAACTAGTAATACTATGACGCTAAAATCATTAAGTCTAGGCCTATTGATGATGTCAGAGGTATAGTGACATCAAGTGGCGGAGGATGGTTGTGTGAAGTGTCATTTTGACTAACTGAAGGCACACACATCTTTCAAAGGAGAAGCTCTTTATACGTGTTAGCTGGACTTGTTATAATGCTATGCAAGGATATGGAATTGCGACTCCACACCGATTATATTTGGCCTTGACTATTTTAACAGGTGAAACTGCCTTTAGTTAACCCATACATTCTGTAAACATGTCATACACACGCTTGCCAGAGGAACAGGTCCTTGCTGACTTGACCAGAAAAGTGGCAGGGTAGTCAGTGCTTGTTAGTTAATACTTGTCTAATTCACAGAATATCTACTCGGGTTCTGATACCTGCCCGCTCTGTGCTGAACAATCCAATGTTAACTACACAGCCATGGCTCTAAATGGGAACACAATGTGTCTTCCATGTGTGGAGTTGATGCGCAATGGAAAAGAGGTGTGTTTTTAAGAGTTAATATATCGACAATCTTTCTGCAGAATGACAATACCTTAAGTACTGTTTTATGATATACAATGGTAATTGGTCTGAATAGACAGACCCCTGTTAATCTGTATTGTGAGTGCATGTGCATGCAGAACTCTACAAAGCATGGGCGAGCAATGTGCCGCTATTCTTGAGTTAGTAACAGGTACTCAAAATAACCCACTAAATTAGGCCCCCTGTGAACAGTCTCCAGGTCACCAAGCAAACATCAAAGAGACCGAGTAGGTCACATGCAGCTCAATAAAAACATTCAGAAGGCATACTTAACAAATTCCTTCAATGGATAAATGAATATAATAGACAAGCTGATGAGTTGACAACCCATAATAGTTTAAAATTAATACCGCTAATCTTTCAGTGCATTTACCACCACTTAACTGCACACCACATGTCCTATAATACATTTAGATTGGGTTTTAGCTGTTGTGTACACAAGGTAGGCTACATCCAAACACAGATGGGGAGTTACCTATTCTGAGTAGCTATGCTAACCAGGAGCATTTCACTCAATGATAGCCTGGACTTGCTAATGCAGTGTGTTTGGGGAACCCCCTTTCGCTCCCTTGGGCCGGTGTCAAGCTTGCTACTTCCACCTAATGGGCAAGGATTACAATTTTAATAGAGCCAGCTGATCCTATGTCTCTTTCCAGAGGGTCAGCTTCATCCCAGGGTAGCACACCAATAGGACAACACACCATACGGTAAACATTACAGTAAGCCCTCATGGGGGATTTGATAACTAGAGATGTTACAAGCCAAACAATCTTCATGGATGGGCTGTGATGTGTGTGGGCTCCAGGCCAAATTACCTACCTGTACATACCACAGTAAATTTACTGGAGACATTTTGGCAAAATGTGTTTGAACCTCCAATTTTAAAGTGTCCATTGTGGAGGAGTAGGCCTATTTCAATTCACTAGTGTCAAACTAAAAAATGTTTAGGGGAGCTCCAGACACAAACTGGGGATTGTACTTTAATTAGAGACAACAGTATATTTTTCTCCATTCAAGTGAATTTGTTGGCCTGCATGTCGATTCCAAAAGTTAGTCCCTGTGCACAGTGGCTGTTTTCATCACCACAGTCAACAATCATCTCTTCGTTACAAGAAACACATTAACACATTAGCCATACAACAGACACATTTAGCCTCAGCCAAAACAAACAAATTGCAGCTGCCTTTGCGTCAAATATACAGTATATATATATATAGTATATATATATATACTATATATATATATATATATTTTTTTTTTAGGGAAATATACAGTTTATAGACACTTTCAGACTACGTTTTCCCAACAATAATGAAGATGTCAAATTATAAATTATAAAACATTATCCCCTTTCATAAGCAACAGTAGCATACTGAACATTACGCATAGTGCATTTCAGTGATGTGATTTAGCCAGAATAGTAGTAGGCCTAAACATGCTGCCACAACAGGATTGAATCATGTGAACTGAAATGCAGCACGCCTCACATTTTCCCACAATGTGGCAACAGTTGTAACTGCTGTCTCGTCATCTACGTTCATGAAGGCAGATTTTATTTGGGATATGTCAATTTGGTCATCTTCTGCATAATCCAAGTTAAAGCTAAAGTGGGCTACAATGTTTCTGTCCCATATTGCTAATGTAGTTAAAACTATAGGCCTATTACAAACAGTGTTGCGTTGGTTTGAAACCTTGCGTGCCCCTACCATGTGAGTGCAGCACATCTCCTTTCTGCCACACCCTGATAGGCTACGTAGCAAATTGGCCTGCACCTCACCCTTCACAGTTTCAAAGTAAACCCAATGAGCTGGGACAGAAGTTCAGGGTTCTGGAGCGATCGAATGCCATTTGTGTACTTAGGCTGTAAGAAATCCAATCACACTGGATGATGGTGTGTGTGCTTGTTTGAGGGGGATAGAGTGGGGGGTGTGGTTCATGGGAATCAGGGGATTGGAAACGGGTGTGGAGAATTATCTTACGAATAACAACCTGTTTACACAGTGAAAAGGCGAGCGTGATATCAGAGTGCAAGAGAACACACAATCGGAGGTATCCACACCGGAATCTTCCAAACTAATCATGATTGTTAATTGTCACTGGTGAATCTTCCAGAAAGGTTCATAATACATCAATAACAGTAATAATTTGTTTGCATACATCTTTTCACCAATAAATCATATTTGTAAATGTACAAAAACATTATGCAGATATTAAAGTCAACACAATCGAGTGTTTGAAACAGTGTTTCATTTCAGCATTGCACATAAACATACATGATTATGATGATCATATAGAGTATACGAGGGAAACTTGAGGACCAAAGTGGCTAGTAGCTATACTCAGTTGACAAAGAACTCTGAAAATCCACTATGGATGCAGACAGACTGATATGCTTTTATATCAATTCAATCAATTCCACTTTATTGCAGACCCATGGGTCCATATCAGCAAACAAAACAAGGAGACATATATAATACAATTATCATATCATATATTATTACAATACATAGTTACAGTTCATAACTGTGAACTATAATGGCAGTTTGTCATAAAAAGACTAATACTAAAAAACATACAGACATTTGCTCCAGTGTTTCAAGAAGCAAGAGAAATAACATTATGCTCTTGGTTATAGTCAAACCAAAAGACAGTAGCCTTCACTGTATACTGGCACATGGTATACAACATACTGGCCAGCTGTGGTTTCAATCACTACTGTACATGAATATCGTACACAGGCTCATGTCTTTAATAGCAGCAGCAGCACTTTAACAAAACTGTCCACAAATCCTTCTCAAACTGTATGTAAGCAGGGTTTACCATTATAAATACCATTACAATTACAATTAGGTAATTTAGCAGAAGCTTTTATCCAAAGTGACTTATAAATAAATAAAGGCTCTTGGAGTATGTATGTTTATTAAGCTTATTATTATTTATTAACTGTGGCTGCCTAGTATCCGGGCGACTCAACCAAGGTCCCTAGAGGTGCCCCTGTGACACATATGCTATCTGGAATACTGCACAGTAGTCATACTGTAGCTTAGCATGCTGCTAATGTGTGACTGGAGACACACAGTCAGCTTGAGATGCTTTTCTGTCTGTGAAGGTGCCAGATAAGTAATGGCATAAGACTGCGGAGAACACTTAGCAAGGCGTTGGCTCGACATGGGCTGGTCGGGCTATGGATCATGGCGGATTTGGCCTGTTGGAAACACAGACCAATGGCAGGGAGCCATGGTCAAATAATTTGTATGGTAGAGAGCCCTTTGAGGTCCACACATCCGTCTTGGGGTCGTAGCACTCAAAGCAGTCAGAGTCCTCGATGACGTCGTGGCAGTTGAGAATGCGCCCACCTGTCACGTAGAGCTTGCTGTTGATGACCGTGGCGCTGTGGTGCATCCTGCGTTCCTTCAAGTTCTCACACTTGATGAATTTGTTGGCTTTGGTGTCGTAGGCGATCATTCTTCTTGTGTACCCTGGAAAACAAACATTGAGTGTGCCCATCTTCAGACGCATGCTTGCTATAACAATCCATATACTTTTCCTATTTTCGTATGCTTAAATTTGTAATAGTTTGTGAAAGCCACGTATTTGTTCCATAAGTAAAAGAGCATGCTTTTACAAACTCTACAAACTCACCTCCAATGATGTATATCTTGTCGTCGATGACAGCGGCAGGAGCACACACATTCTTCACTGTGCGAGTTTCGAGCCTGGACCACAGGTTGCGGGAGATGTGATACACCTGTTGACACATCGTGTGTATTAATGTCACCAAGCCTAACTCTGCCACTGCTGAGTTTAAGAAAGCCCAGTATCACCATTGCCATGCATAATAGTTTTACAAAAATATGTACTGTAAAAAAATATAAAGCACAAACACAATAACATTATATTTTTAGAATGTTCTCATATTATAAAACCATGTGAAATGCAAATATATAAGTTGAGAATGCTTTTACTTTATCAAGATTTCAGCCACTGCCTTTCTGTCCAATGTCTTTTATTTTATTTTATTGCAATTCTTTCTGTAAACTAGAAATAGTTGACCATCTAATGATGTGTCTATGCGAAGATCTCAGTCTTATTGGTACAAAATCATGTACTTTTTATTTTATTTAATGTTACTTAAATCGATCATACAGATTAAAGGCAGGGTTAGTTATTCTCGAGAACGGTTACTAACTGAAGTGAAAACAATATCCCGCGACAGCGCCGCCTAACACAATGAAATGCATTGGGAAGCAATGTTTGTTGTGGTGGGCGGTGTTCGCCACTTTGTTTGTGTTCCTATTTACGGAGCCAGGGCTGTGTAGACGTACCGGATAATTGTTTCAGCACACAGAGCGGTAAGCTAGTGACATGCGAGGAGATATTTGGTGAATTTGAAGTGTATTAGCTTACAATTAGCTTGCAATAACTGACTATACCTTTAAAAAAAACTTTAAAAACAACATTACAAATAAAATATTTCCGCTTTAAGTTTATAAATGGATAACATGAATGTTGACTCGGAACCATCTCTTTCTCTGCAGTACCTGAATCAGCCTGACAGGATTTTGTATGGCGTCTTCTCCCCCAAAAACATAGATCCTCTGATCGCTGGCCGCAACTGCTGGATGCAGCACAGGTGTGGGCATCGCTGCCATGGCCTCCCATTGATTAAACATACTGTTATACCTCTCCATAGTGTTGGAGATTTGTTTGTCCACACCAATGCCCCCTAGGACAAAAATAAAGTGCAGATATGACACACTTTGGTGGGCATATCGTGGCTCCAGCATGGGCTCAGCAGTCCGCCACTGGTTGGTCTTCAGTGATAGTGTATAAACAGTAGCGCTGACAGCGCTGTCGCCGGATGTCATACAGAGGCTGAGCCCACCGACCACATACAAGATGCTGTGAATACACACGTATGCGGCTTTGTAGAGGCGCAGCGGTAGCTTGGCCAACCACTGCCAACGGTGGGTCCTCTCATCATACAGCAACGCTTCCCGCGACGTCTGCTCGTTGTTTTTGCGCCCTCCAACCACCACCAGCGTTTCCCGACAGGTGTAGCGCCTGGGCGTGGTCCACAGGGGCTTGAGCTCGCGACTGCATCTGGTGCTGACGGAGAGCATGAGGCGTCGCACGGACTCGATGATCTCGGTGCAAAGCGTGGACGACTGCACCAGCGGGTCGTTGGCGATGAACTGGAACAGGTACGTCGGGTGGATGTAGCGCAGGCGGACCCTCTTGAAGAGGTCGTGGATGGCGCCGCGCCGCGAAAACGGGTCGTGGTGGATCCACGCCAAGAGCGTCTCGAACACCTGCTCTTCCTCCGCGCACAGCCTGTCGTCTTCCAGGTAGCACATCAGCTCAGGGAGCGACAGTTCGCAGAAGTCCTCGGTTGCCGCCACGTCGGAGAAGCACCGCACAGCCATCTCTTTGGCTCGGTCCCTCAAGCTCTCGCAATGGAGGATCTCGGAGAGGCGGATCATGCTCAGGCAGTTGTCGGGACTGAGTTGCTCTTGGAGGAACGCCGAGCAGCCCTCGAAGAGGCGGCTGTAGTGAAGCATCGACGCAGCCTGCATGAGCGGCAGCACAATCTCCATGGAGATGGTGATGGTGCCTGTGTAGATGTAGTCCACAATGCCACTCAGAACCTCAGGCGAGATGCCCTTCAGGTCCACGCGAGCCTGGCTACGTTCCAAGAAGTTGCTGCAGAACATGGCGCGGAAGTATGGGCTGCTGGAGACCAGGATGTTGCGGTGACATGGAATCTCTTGGTGCTCCGTGCAGAGCAGGACGTCGGTGAAGACTCTATCCTGACGGAGGACGTTAAGCTGGGTGAGGAGGGTGGAGGGAAGCTCCTGGTCTTTGAAAGGAAAAACGTCACGTGATTTACGCTCCATTCTATGGAAGATGGGACAGATACAGGAATGTGTTATGTTTCGACTGTGTGTTCATCAACATCCTGTCCTCTGCTGTCAGGTTGAAGGTTCGGGGGCCTTGCATTACATTATTAAGCTGACAACAAACTAGCTAAACACGCCATTAGCCTGCATGCTCATAGCAGCTGCCTTAGCTGTGATGATTACTGACTCACTGCTTACTATTTTTAACCCCTTTCCTATATTGTCTTAACACATCTCCTTTACGTAGACCCTCATTATCTCTAATCTTATTGGAATTGTGTTTCTGGCCAGCTGTTACATTTAAAAGGGCTATTATCAACAGAAGTCTTTTAATCACCCCTGAGACAGATACTGATATTACTCACACAATACACACCCCCTCTGATATATTTGGCTCTCTAATTGTTATTCTATATTACAAACTGCCATTGGCCATGAGTGACAACCCACAACTGTTCTATTGCCCTAGATTTCAATCAATAAGGACCAAAAACTTTTTATAATCTGCTGCTGCAAATCTATTTTATACCGGTTCATGTTCCTAAAAGGGCCCAAATACTAATTAACGTATTTTTCCATCTTAGTTATATTTTAACTTAATGTTATTGATTTAATTAGATACACTCTATACATTTGTCCAAAAATAACAACACATGGCATGCTTTCCCATAAACCCATTTACATATAAATGTTTTGTACAGCATACAACTCAACTATACACTGTACATCTCAAAAAACTAAAATACTGTGAGGAACAATGTAAGATATTTATAATAAATGAGACAATGCCAAAAACTCACCTCAGGAGATGTTAGTCAGTTCGGCAGCACCATAAACTCTTACCGTTCTCAGTAAATCATTAATATCCATAGACAAAAAGCTCCAGAGCTTAAAAATAATATAGCAAATAAACAAAGTCAATGAAAAACTCATAGACAAACATGAGAAGAGAGACACAGAGTGCTACGATTTCCCTTGGAGCGCTCCATGAGGCCACTGTGTACATTCCTCCATCTAAGAATAGTATCTCCAGCCACTGGAACTCCTGCCAGGCCTCTCATATGACCCAGAGCTGGTTGGTTCCATGCCAGCTCTGTTAGAGTCTATATCCTGTGTGAGGATGGTTCCTCTCCGGGAACCATCACCTTATCGTGGTGGAGAGGTTTGGGTGCCCCTATGAACCCGAGGGCTGTGTTGTCTGGAGCCTGGTGATCCTGGTAGGGTCTCCCAAGGCAAAGTGGTCTCAGGGGAAGGGCCAGACCAAGAATGGTTCAGAAGACCCCCATGAAGAACTTACAAAAAGAAGGAGTTACCCTGCCCGGAGGAAGCCCGGGGTCCCCGTCTGGAGCCAGGCCCAGAGGGAGGGCTCGTCGGTGAGCGCCTGGTGGCTGGGTTTGCCTCCCTCTCCATCCTATGGGCCCACCACAGCAGAAGATGGCTCTGGGGATGTGGAACGTCACCTCACTGTGGGGGAAGGAGCCAAAACTTTTGCGGGAGGTGGAGGCTACCATTTACATCTGGTGGGGCTTACCTCTACGCACAGTCTTGGTTCTGGAACCGTACTCCTGGATAGGGAGTGGACTCTATTCTACTTTGGAGTTGCCCAGGGTGTGAGGCGCCGGGCGGGTGTGGGGATACAAATGCAAATTTTAGGGTAATCACCAAATCACCAAGAAAAGCAAAGAGTGGTCAACGGTAGGGTAGAGTTTGAATTTAATCGATTCCGGTACCGATTCCGCTTATCGATTCCGGTTCATATCGATTCCTGGTTCCGATGCCAATATTTTTGGGAGAAAAAATACAACATATTTCAAGAGGGAGCATTTCCTGACTTTTTATTTAGGCTATAAACAGTCAAATCAAGGTCAATGGTGACACTGACAGAATTCAGGAAATCAGTTCTTTTCCCTTCATTTATAAAAAATAAGATAAATAAGAATAGCCTTTTTAAATGTGGATGTGTTAATGCATTTATTTATTATAATTACATGCTGTACATTTACAGCATAGAATATATAAGAACAGTTTACAAAGGTGAGTAAATTAACAAATCATATGTTTACCAGCTGGTTTAAATTCAAAAACACTATTAACTAACATGAACATTTAGGCCTAGGTGCACCATAGCTAACCTTGTATGTCAATATGTTACTTTACAGTATTAATCTTGTTTCATGTCTGCTTTCCCATTTAGAATTTAATCCAACCTGTAGAATTATCATATTAATTTTCGTGATTTTCTTTCATCTGATAATTCAATTCATGATCATGTAATGACCTCGACAATATGCATTGTCAACCTTTTGAGTTTAACTATGCATAGGCCTATCGTTATTCAGAGAGCAAAAATACGATCTATTTTTAGATCAGCGGCAGCCGCATTGTTAACAAAGCCCAGTAAAAATAAAACAAATTGACAGATCTTACAAAACAGTTGTAAGCTCATAACGCTAGAAAACGATATTAATTGTTTTAGCGTGGCTTCAGCTCTAGCTGGTTATGCTGGCGCTCTATACGGCGCATTTAGCTCCACTACAGGTAGAGCTGGAGCAGAGGGAGGGTTCATGTGATTTTGTTTGTTGTGATCGCTTTCGTCATAAGGAAGTTGATCTGATGGATTTTGGTTCGGAAAAAAAGAAGAAACAGAAGTGTCCCGTCAGTTTGGGCATGCTTGCATTTTTGCATGCAAGTTAAGTAAAATTATGTGTCAAATGACGTGACAGTATTTCAGCCGTCCTGTACCAGATGCTGGCAGATCAAAAGGTAAAATGTGCAACTTGCCTTGTCGCCGTTTTCTTTCTTAAAATGACGACACGCTTTGACCGTTAAGGGAGATCCATCTTTCACACTGTCCATGTACTGTACTTGTATGCTAGGTTTTTAAATACACTGCAGCGATGACACGTGATAGGCAGATGGCTACGCATCAGCTAAAGCTATTTCTAATAATTAAATTGCATTTTGGAAACGATAAGCAGAACCGAAATATTACTTATTTTAAAGCTACCCGGTTCTTGACATTTTGTTTTCAGTTCCAACTTGGAACCGAGTTTCGGTACCCAACCCTACTTAACACATAAGGTGACAAATGACAAATTTGACAAATGAAAGAAGCTCTAGCACTTTATCGCTGCACTATTATAAAGGAATATTTTTAGTGTGGCAGAGCTTGTGTCTTTTAAAGTTTCCAAACTGATTGAAGCTCTTCCCACACTGTTGGCAGTGGTAAGGCTTCTCTCCAGTGTGGACACGCTGGTGTCTCTGGAGGCTTGACAACATACTGAAGCTCTTCCCACACTGTTGGCAGTGGTAAGGCTTCTCTCCAGTGTGGACACGCTGGTGTGTATTGAGTTCTGATGACCTACTGAAGCTCTTCCCACACTGTTGGCAGTGGTAAGGCTTCTCCCCAGTGTGGACACGCTGGTGTATATTGAGTTCTGATGACTTACTGAAGCTCTTCCCACACTGTTGGCAGTGGTAAGGCTTCTCTCCAGTGTGGATACGCTGGTGTCTCTTGAGGCTTGACAATATACTGAAGCTCTTCCCACACTGTTGGCAGTGGTAAGGCTTCTCTCCAGTGTGGATACGCTGGTGTATCTTGAGGCTTGACAACTCACTGAAGCTCTTCCCACACTGTTGGCAGTGGTAAGGCTTCTCTCCAGTGTGGACACGCTTGTGTCTCTGGAGGTGTGAAAGTTGATTGTAGCACTTCCCACACTGTTGGCAGTGGTAAGGCTTCTCTCCAGTGTGGACACGCTGGTGTATATTGAGTTCTGATGACGTAATGAAGCTCTTCCTACACTGTTGGCAGTGGTCAGGCTTCTCTCCAGTGTGGACACGCTGGTGTCTCTGGAGGTTTGACAAATCACTGAAGCTCTTCCCACACTGTTGACAGTGGTAAGGCTTCTCCCCAGTGTGTACACGCTGGTGTTTTTTTAGTTCTGATGACGTACTAAAGCTCTTTCTACACTGTTGGCAGTGGTAAGGCTTCTCTCCAGTGTGGACACGCTGGTGTCTCTGGAGGCTTGACAACACACTGAAGCTCGTCCCACACTGTTGGCAGTGGTAAGGCTTCTCTCCAATGTGGACACGCTGGTGTCTCTGGTGCTTTGACAACTTACTGAAACTCTTCCCACACTGTTGGCAACAGTGAGACATGGCTCTGTTGGTTTTACTTCCAGAGGTTGTGAATGACGAGAGAGAAGATGAGTGGAGACTTCTGTCCTCTCCAGAAATGACTGATTGAGAACCTGCAAAGGTGAAGATTGTTTAACAAATATTTTCTGAAATTTGACTCTTTTGAAAATGCATCTGAAATAAACTCATTGCAGCATGACACTGATCTTACAACTCTCATAAGCACCCACTT
>JAODUK010000003.1:1703394-1735342 GCA_027564635.1 Typhlichthys eigenmanni | reverse complement strand
ATTGATGTCTAGATATTTCTAAATATTATTTATAGATCTATCGAACTTTTTCATGCTTTTTCTGCTTTATTTAACATGCTTCGTTTCGTAAGGGTCACTGAATCCGGCAGGACACAGAATTAGGCGTAACACCGGAGAGGCCGCGAGTCCTGACATTTTGACTTTCACTAGCAAAGCAAAAGCATACAGTTGGCACCGAAAGTTTATAATTTTCTGTCTATTTGATCCTGCCTCCAAAGCTGTGGCCTGGCCATACATGTCCATAATAATTATGAAGGTATTATTGGTGGAAAAATATCTGAGCATTTGTGACAGTGAATTTATAGTTGTAGAAAGTAGTCACATGTGTATCAGTACATGTGATGTAACAGAGGTAAATGCTAGTTGCAAATTACAAGAACCACACAACAGATACACTTTTTCAAGTTCTCCATTGCAGGTGCACAATTCCTAATCTACAAGTCACACATTCAGAAGCTCATATGCTCACATTTGTTTTACTGCAGTATGCTATGTGGTGCAATACACATTGACACATCCATATCAAAAATGTGAAGCTAGTTCTATAATGCTGATTTTTCTAACATTAAGTGGCATGACGATTATTTGGGTCCACGTGCGCTGCTGTGAGTGACCTAAGTCCTCATCCTTACCAGATGCCAGTACCACCTCAACTGGCTCCTTTTGACGCAAAGGAAGGGAAACGCCCGCCACCATCCTGAGAAAACACTTTTCACGCCATTTGTGGTGGAGGATGAGGGCTTGAGATCATTTGTGGGGATCCTCGATCCAGCTTACACTCTTCCTAAAAGAAGAGCACTGAACATGATGGTAGAAAGATGGTATGTAGGAAGGTATACAGTAGGAAAATCAATCAGCAGGGATGCAGCAGTTTATGTAAGTCTAACATCTTACATTTGGGCCTTATTAAGCAACATGGATGCATACTTAGCCATTACAAGCTATATGCTCACAACTTCTAAGAACTGCTCATACAGTAGCAGACATGTGACTTCAAGGCAAATTAGGTGTCTATAATCACAGACAATGCGTCAATACCGGAGTCAGAAATGTCTGACAACCTGACTGCTGGAGTCCACCAGCGAGTTCTATGGTTGCTGCCATGTCAGGCGCCAACTAGCTTTTGACCAAAGCTCTTGGCAGCCGCATCAACAGGATCTTGAACAGGGTCCAATCGAACTCCACATCACCAACCTCCTCCGGGAGAGAAGAGAAGTTCTGTCAGCCAATGTATAGCGACAGCATTACTTCCCAAAAGTCAGAGAGACCCGTGTCGAGCTTCCAGACGTTCAACACAGAGTTGCCTATGTGACATAGTCCTAATGAACAGAAGAGGCTGAGACAAGGTTCATATGCACATAACAGTTAGTTGTATAGGCGACCATCCACCGGGTGGATTCCAACTGTATGGTAGCCAGCCTGGAAGTATCCCCATCCCGTCAGGTTGCCAATCTACAACCCTGTTGCTATAGCACTATTTAGCTACTGTAGCACGTACAGCACTAGCTGTACAGTACAGAAAGATAATGCAACAGTAAACAGAAATGCTTCTTATCTGTTCTACCCACCACACAGTCATCCTGCTCAGAACTAGTGGACATGCTTATATGTCATATCACACACACACACACACACACACACACACACACACACACACTATCGAGCTAGGGGAGCAGTCGGGGACACTTCAACAGGGGACAGGTCAAGGTCATAGGCCTACTGTATATGTTAAGAGCAGTGTTTTTCAGATCAATTGAAAGTCAGTGCAGGTCAGAACAAAGCACGTTTTCTCCCTGAACACCATTGTGTGGACATACAAAGGAAGGAATCAGTGTTTTAACAAATCAATATCACTTTAAGTGGTTAGACAAGGCAAATATGCATCAACAGCAATTCTGAGATACAAGCTTGGAATCTGGATGACCACGTTGCACACATGAATCGATTGATCATAGATTAAGTAAATAAATGGACTGCATTTATATAAAGCTTTTCCAACCTTTCTGAACACTCAAAGCCCTGTGCAGGAGTTCCTCACATTCACCCCTTCATACACCAATGGTGATGGCTGCCATGCACGGCACCGCCTGACCACCAGGAGCAGTAGGGGTTAGGTGTAAGAATGGTTTTTGAAGAGACACATCTGCGTCCCAGTCCAAAACAAGAACACAAGTGGAAGGAAAAGTAGTAAGAGATGCATACAAATAACCTGTCCTTAGTACAATAGCAAACTTTCTCTGGGGATATTGTAGAACAGAACTCACCTTCCATTTTACTTATGTCCCGATGCAAAAACTAAGATATAAATATCTGCTATCTACCAAGCATTTTTCGACTCACATTTGACCCAATAGGGCTGAAGTTGGCCTGTAAGCATATTTGAACAGGATGTGAAACCTCTATCTGCTCCATGTTGTAGTTCTACACATTGCATGTGGTTTGGATAAAAGTTTCAGTGACCTGTGATTGAAAACGGACTACGTCAGTTCTATATTGGCAATATTCATGTTGAGTTTATTTGGGTCTTATTATGTGACAGTTCAGGATGATGAAGTCTTGTGTGATTAAAGTGTCTTCTATTTTTTTTAAATGATGTATAATGCAAATAATGCACAAATGCAAATTTGTTTTCCTGCCAATACATCTGCCTGCAATGGTGTTTCAATTCAAAAGAAAAGGCGCTATCTCCCCCTAGTGGATCGACTAAGAATGACTAATTTAACAAACCTGTGTACATAATATTGTGGTCCAATGTGACTTGCAGTGAGTAGGCTACAATTATTAAAGGTATAGTAAGCTATTGTAAGCTAATACACGTTTTTTCAAATTCACCAAACATCTCCTCGTGTCTGCTATTGTACCATTCTCTGTCCGTGCTGAAAAAATAATCTGGTGCTTCTACATATCCCTGGCTCCTAATTAGAAACACAAACAATGTGGCAAACACCACTCACAACTAGATCCTAGCCTTTGCAATGCGTTTCCATTGTATAGGGCGGCGCTTCTGAGGGAGCACCCTATTGAAGGGAGAGGTGGTTTTGTTTTGAGCCGAGTTCAAATATCAACAAGATTTCTCGTATTCCTTTATGAATCAGTAGGGGTTAGGCTTGTTGCTCAAGCATGTTTACAGGTAGGTCAGACATGTTGGGGCTCAAACCCCCAGACTTTCATTTGGGAGTCAATTACTTGGGAGACAATTACTACTAATATTTCTGTCTGGAAGTCTGGTTCATTTAGTTGATTCATACATTTCAAGTCAGTAGCTCTACCTCAATATTATTAGATTTTTTATTTTTTATTTGTTTTGTCCTTCAGACCTTTTGCAGTAGGCCTGTATGCCAGGATTGGCTCTCGTATTCGGAAGGAAGCAAGCACTGTGCCCGATCGCAGCCCGGGCTAAGTCCAAACCGTGAACGGAGGTCATTGATTTTCTTTTGTTGGAAAGCACAACAAGCTACAACATGCAACAAAGGTCATGTGTGTTGGTGACATCATACATAAACAACACACTGGGTTCTTAGGTGACTTAAAGGTTGAGTCAGCGATTCTGGAACTCAAATCAATAAAGAAATAAAACAAACCACCTTCAATGGCACAGGGTGCTCCCTCAGAAGTAACATGGCTGGATAGTGTGGTGCGGTGTGCATCACCAATTTATTTTACAGACCCATGGCTGTGTATGAACTGGCTTGTTTTTCAGCATGTACACACAACAGAGAGCTGATTGTGAGTCCACATTCACACTGAATTTAACATCTTAAAATAGCTGACTCTCACTCCACCTTTAAAAATAATTGAACCACTGACATTTAATGTCACAATTAACTTGTGCAGTTTGCCAGCATAATCCAAGTGAAGCAAGGTTGAATCAGAGTGGGGGAATAGTTGGTCACTAGGCTACTAGCTTGCCCTCAACTTGTTTTTCAAACAATTTGATAAATACGTTATACTCATTCATATATTTTACCATCTGTCATTTTGCTAAAAAAATAAATAAAATAAAATAAAATAAATAAATACAAAATATGTATGCACGGGAGACGGACGGAAGTGACGAATACTGCCGAAAGCGTGACGAACTGCTCGCTCGAAAATACAACAAGGAAGTGGACGTTAACTGGAAAGAAAATACCCAAAGACAGTACGGTACATCTCTCAGGGTCGACATTTAATCTGCTTGTATTGCTTAGTGTCGGGGGGTATAGTCTTGTGGACTTGCCCGAAAGCCCGTGTGTGATCGCATTGAGGAATCTGCTTTTAGCCAGCTAGTTAGCAATGAACACGGACGTGGAATTTCACATCAGGCAGAATTATCCCTGGAACAAGCTACCAGCAAATGTCAAACAGGTATGATATAATCCAGGCAGATATATGTTGTCTTCTCAGGTAGAAACAGTCACTGACAGTGTACGATTTGGTCAGCTGTCATTGCTCATTGTCGACCGACTAGCTAACCCCATCTCTGCCCGGACAGATTTCACCATTTCAGTCGAAGCCATAACTGACGATTATATTGAATCCAGCGAAGCTATGGTGCTGCTGCTAATGTATCACATGACATATATTTGACAGCTGATGCGGAATATGTATAACCGTTAACCTCACTTATGTAACATTTATTATTGTGGGCAGTGTACATGCTGTGCCAAAGATGTGTAAAGGGTTTTTAATAATTTGCACAAATAATGAATCATCCATATTAATTAGGTGTCGTATACGGATACATAGAATACATAGAACATATGTATATGCAGTATGCATTGTGTATGTTGTGATAATATGAAATGTTTTCTTTTTGTTTTTTTGTTGTTATTTTGTTGCAGAGCCTGGGAAATTCTCAGCGCGAATATGAGAAACACGTGCTGCTGTACAGTATTCGAAATCAGCTGCGGTTCCGCAATAACCTAGGTGAGCAATGTTTCCTCTCTTCCAGTGACGTATGATATGTTTTTTAGGTGGCGGGGCGGGGGGGGTAGTGAAAGTGTGAGGAAAAATATGTCAACTTTTAAGCCTGTACAACTATGCTTTTAGTTATTAAAACCAAATATGACGCCAGAGTAAAATCTGTCCATGCGGGACTTGAACCCCGCTGCCCCGCACAGAAGTGAAACACATTACAAGGTCGCTACCAGAAAGTTACTATAAATAGCAATATCGCTTTTATTGAAGTATTTGAGAGTAAGATTTGTGTAATTTATGGCTGCAGCCTGTCTTGACATTGTTACACATGGTTATGACATACTGTAGACTAGGTTCTACACTGGTCAACATGCCAACATGATCACTGGTCAACAACACATGCCATTAACTATATCTCCCTATGAAAAAGAAGCAAACCACTCTGAAATATTCCCCTTCCAAGAACGGTCAATGTACAAACCTATGTTATGCTCAGGGGAATTGTCAAGCTTTTAGGGGAAATGACGAAATGGTGCAAGTTTTAGACATGGTTTTACATTCTAAAAGCCTAAAAGGGGGGGTGTCGTGTTGTATTTTGTAGCTTTTCTGAAGCCAAAAAGCAAGAGGAGTTAACAACATTAACACAAGAACAGGACATCAAAGGGATGATGCCCGAAAACGAAAACTAACTTTACTGTATGGTAGCCTATGGTAAAGTTTTGTGTTGTGTGATTATGAGATCCACATCGATGTGAGACAAATCTTGGTGCTAAACAAATGTCTAAAGCAAGCCAATATAATGAAAACTAATGGAAGTCATAACTAAACATTATCTTAAAACAAAACAATGTAGGCTGACTTACCCTGTTTTGTAAGGATATTGCTGTTCCTGTATTCTAGGCCTACATGTTTGTCATTCACGTGAATTGTCAATATCGTGCATTGAGACTGGTGGAATTATAAGATACTGTAGCTCTCAAAAGCATTTTCTAGGTATGTCTGCTTCTCTCTGATATTTCAGAACTATTATTTGAGAAATGTGCTATTATTTATTTTGGAATATATCTAACTGTTATGAAGCACCATTAGCCTACATGCAAAGTGCAAACAGCTTACTTTACAGGGGATGCCTACATCAACAACCAAGGAGGGTGGGGCATTGAATAGTGGACTAAAATTTTTTTTAAAAAGAACATTTTAATCTCCAAAGTTGGGGGGGTGAATTAGTTATTTACGAAACTGGGGGGGATGTAGCAACATTTGCTCATATTGGCTGGTCCTGCTACACGCGGCCAGGCAAAAAGTAACCTGATATGGTCAAGCATGGCCTCTTTATGTATTAGTATCAATATAACACATTCTGTGCAATCCTGATGTTCCTGTTCTAAACTGTGTGTGTTCAGTTCGACACGTGAGGAAGGACGAGCGGAAGTACTATGAGGAACTCCTGAAGTACAGTCGAGACCACTTAATGCTGTACCCCTACCACCTGTCTGACATCATGGTTAAAGGGCTCCGCATTACGCCTTTCTCTTACTACATAGGGATCATGGAGGTACAGTACAGTGCACATTAATACTGTGTCGTTTCTTCTTCATTGCGTTTCTGTACTGTTAGCCATAACCATTAAGACACTTTCATAGATTCAGGATTCAAAGAATATTTGCTCATTGTAGAAGTACAAATGTGCAGTTTATTTAAACAGAGGAAATGGTATAGAAATAGGAATATAATAGAACAAATATAAATGGGCTATATAATGAGCAAAATGCACAGCAGGAATAGGAATATTTGAGTGAAATATGCATTTGTACATGTACACTTATTTCTATCGTATTAATATCTTATTCAGTGAATTTATAGTACAACAGCTGTTCACTGGAATTAGTATTCTGGAAAGTTTTGATTGATTCCCTCATACAACAGGCATGACAGTAATTAGACAGGAACTGGCACAAATCTGTTTTTTCGTCCTACTCAATTATCTAAAATGTTGTCTATCTACACAGGGCACATTATATATTTTTTTAAATGAGGCATTGTAATGATTGTTTCTAAAGTGTTTTGTCTCAGTTGGACACTAGGTGTCACTCAATGTCTGGTGAAAATTCTGGCACAAGCCAAACTGGGAGAAAATCTTTATTTGAGCAGTAAATCTCTGAGCTAATCTAAGTTGGCACAAATGCAGTCTCATGGAAGCAAGCTTGTAGTAGTCAATCAGCCGTATAGTATTCCTTGGCTTGTGAAAGTCAGACGGACGGCTGTAAATAAGCCCTCCACAGAGTATCGATGGACGGTCAGAGTCAAAGGACTGTGAACTACTAGCCCCACACCAGAGAACAGTAGTGATTATGCTTGCTTTAGATACCTTACCAAGTCATTTGTGTGAATTAGAATAATTGATATTATGTTTCTTTTGTGCTCATTAACATTAATTAGCTAATCCTGGCATTAGTCATAGACAAGGGGCGTAAGGATGGGGTATGTATTTCTTTTTTAATAGAATCTTTCTGTCTTTTGTACCCCCTAGGACATTATGAACAGTGAAAAGAGCTACGACTCACTGCCCAACTTCACTGCTGCAGACTGTGAGTCTCGGTATTGATCTGTTTCTCTTCATGTCTTTGTCAAATGTGCCCCGTTCTCTGTAGAAATCCCATTTTCACTATGCTCTGTATGCTTGCCATGCCTAACTTTATGTCCTGCGGTCTCTGTGGTCCCTGTTTTGCATTTCCTTTTTAAAGGGGCTGTCTGAATGTAAATGGGATGGAGCATTGTTATTGGGAAGCAGTGTGAAACAGTTCCTTCACAGTTGGACCATATTTTAGATGGCATTTCTAACCTAGCCTTGACTTTGGGCTAACTTGGCAGTGCCTAGTGTGCACGCTGTATCACCACTGAAGTTCAATCACTGGAATTAATTTGCCCGTAGCGAGACACACATTTCAACATTGTTGTTATAATAATAATAATAATAATAATAATAATGTTTAAATTACATTCATTTCCAAGCGCCTTTCAAGAAACCCAATGACACTGTACAACAAAGTTCAAACAACAATCAGTAATCACAAAAACACAATTAAACCAGTGCTAAATTAAAACCAGGCTAAGCCATTGGGAATGGCTAGCCTGAACAGATCGGTCTTGAGTCTGTTTTTAAATTGATTAGAGAGTCACATGTTTCAGTAGGGAGTGTTCCACAGTTCAGGGGCAGCGACACTAAAAGCCTGTGCAACATCTTGTGTTTGGGACCGTGAGCCGTCCAGAGTTGGAGGAGTGGAGACTATGACGGGAGGTGTGTGAGTGAATGAACGAGGTTGGAGAGGTAAGAGACTGCTAGGCCATGACGGAGCTTGTGGGTGAGAAGCAGATTCTTGTGTTGAACGTGGAACTTTACAGGGAGCCAGCGAAGGTGTTCCCAGGGTTTGGTGCATGTGAGGACTCCATTGCTGTAGCCCCGACGTGATGTTACAAAAGCATGTATGAGATCTCTGCAACTGGGTCTGCGAGGGATGCGCGGGGCTGGGAGATGTTTGGAGGTGAAAGAAAGCTGGCTTGGTGACAGACTTGACGTGGGGCTCGAAGGAGAGAGTACAATCAGAAATAGCTCCAAGGTTATGGGCCGCAGAGGATAGGCAGATGGAGCAGCCGTCAGCAGACAACACAAGGTTACCAACGTTCTTAACAAAAAGCCTTGGGAGCCACCATTATAACATTGGTTGTTTTAATCAATTAGAGGTCATCCAGTTTTGATGTCTTGAAGACAGCTGATACTACATGAAAGGGGAAGGGGCAAGCTGAGTTTGTGAGTGTCATCTGCATAGGATTGGAAATTAAGACCGTCCATATCGTTATATGATCTGTCCCAGGGGTTGCGAGTGTGTGTGTGTGTGTGCACATTTCCACTGGCCACGTGGGGTACTAAGCCAGTAAATCTTGTTACCAAAATTGCTAATTAGTGGCCACAATATTGCATGCATTTTATGCACAAGCTTTCCTATTGGTTTGCCTCCCGCGACGGCAAAATAAAAAAAAATAGGACCTGTTCTATTTTTGCAGTCTGTCGTTCCGCTTTGGCAAGCGTAGCGGGAAGCCTTTTTTGAATGGCTTGCTATGAGAGGCTCCGCTTTCCCGCGACGGCATTGCCGCTCATGTGTGAATGCCGCAGATCTCGGTAGTGCTTTCCTTCTGCTATGTAGTGTTCATTGATGCAAAACAAGCGTTGCAAGCGGCGCCTGCGTCTGAGAGACTGTTGCTGCTGCTAACGTTGGTGGATGTGGACATTATTTACCTAGTTTTTTTTTGCACGCCACACAGAGCTAAACTGGCGCGAATCTCCTCAATACAAGGGAAAGGACGAGGCGGACGCTGCTCGCAGATCTGTCGTATAAAACGTCTGTCTGTCTGTTCAGTTTGACTTCGCCGCTAGATTCAGTCTGGGGAGATTAAAATCTTTGCGACTTGAATCTGAGTACTGAGTGCTGAATTACATATACCAAACCATGTTTCCATATGGGCGAGGAGGATAGTGGGGCACACGGTGTCAAAGGCAGCAGAGAGGTCCAGGATGAGGAAGATATTGACATCGTGAGAATTGGGAGGACTGCAGTTGTTGATAGATGGACTCAAATCTTAGACTGAAGAAGAATTCCTGAGATAAATTGCAATGTCACAGAGCCTTCTTGGGGAGGAATCCAGGGGCCTAAGTAGCCGGTAAACAGTGGAGAAGAGTTCTGTGGTTTTCTTTGTTGTTTTTTTTTATGAAGTAGTAGATAGATTTTTGCCTTGGAGAGAGCATAGATGTATTTATGCACATGCTGTCTGTGAGACTCCAGGTGGACTGGGAGACCAGATCTTTTCTAAAGCCTCTCCAGTTGGCGGCCAGTGGACTTCAGCAAACACAGTTCGGGGTGGGGGTGGGGGTAAACCAGGGAGCAGATGTATCAAAGGAGACACACTGAGCTTTTCAGTGGGGCAGCAGAGTTGAGGCTGGAGGAGAGTGTCACAGTGAAACGCCAACTCTTCTGCAGAGGAGGTTGGGAGAACCTGGCCATTGTTTGTTTGAAACCTGTTTGCTGGAGCAGCTGTGCTGACAGACTGGTATAAATTGTTTGACAGGGTTAGGACGCAGCAAAATGTAGCAAAATCACCTTTTGCTGCGTTTTTCTAAAACGAATCCAAATGAATAGTTCCCTTGTCCAAGTAAATGTTGCTTTAAAATGTTTAATCTTGAGTGTATTACCCAACAATAGTTTTATTAATACCAAGGAAAAGGTACACAGATTATGAGATTATGATAAGCAACATACAGTTCCTGATGAACACACAAGGTTCCTCAAAAACCTCTGTTGCCTGAAGATAAATCGCTGATCGTGTTCTGTTTCTTAAGAATACGAGGTGGAAACTGCATGTTCTCAGAAATGATTGCTAAACGCTATGGGAAGCATTGCGTCAGGCCCGGAGTGTCTGCGCGTTTGAGGCCCGTTGCCGCGTCGCGAGACTGCGCTGTCACATGAAACTTTGCCAGTGACCTGAAAGTGAGTGAGCGCTGGCAGAGAGAGCGGCGGGCCCTTCACCCTGCCAGACAGAAGGCTGCCAGCGGGCTGTCAGAGTCAGGCTGGGAGGGCCCCCCCTTTCCCCTGTCTCCCCTGAAGAGGGCTTGAAATGTGTAACGCGGGTGCAGGGGAGACGGGCCAGTGTTTGCATTGTATTCTGAACTTGGGTAGCTAGGGTTAGTATTGTTGTGTTAGGCAATAATGCATACACGCGCGTGCACACGCACACACACACACACACACACACACACACACACACGCACACACACACGCATACATGCATACTCACACACGTTTTAGAGATACTGTTTATTCATTATATTTTATATACTGTTTATTAATGCATGTATTGTATACCATTTAGTAATTGACCTCTATTCATCCTGTATAATATAGTTTGCTTCCCTCGCGGCCTCCCGACCCCATCAGAATTGTTGCGCCCCCTGCTGGCCCTGGCAGCACTCCCAGCACATTTCAGGCCTGCTTCTCTGTGACCCTGACACCAGAGGCTATAATAACAGGACCTGTTACTAGGGAGACGCTGGGACGTGTGGATACAATCTACACACACATCTCTATAGTAAAGGACCACCAACGTGTTCCCTTAGAGAACCCCCAGACCTCCTATACAGCTAATATTTGCTCCTGCCGTCTTTTACTACTACATACATGCGTGTACACACGCACACACACACACACACACACACACACACACACACAAAGATAATCCCCAAAAGTCCCTGTGTGCATTTTGGCAGAATGTGTGTGCCGGGGATTGTATGAGAGAATGTGTGAGCGTGCGTGCATGCTTCTGTGTGTGTGTGCGTGTGTGTGTATGTGTGTGCGCCTGTGCCTTTGTGTGCTTTTTGGTGTGTTTGGAAGGACAGCCTCTGCAGAGTTGAAATGAGTCACTCTTGCAACTCGCAGGGCTTCTCCTCGTGCCGAAATTGCTCTCCAATATAAGATAGGAAATATTCTGGGAAACCAATTTGCCCACTTTGCCTCTCTCCCAATTCTTTTTAAAGCGCCTGACGGACTGTAATTGAAAAATACCAGAGGCATTTTCATGTGGCGTGGCAGCCAGATTTGCTTGCTGTAGTATTTATGGGATGTGATTGCTATAAGGTTGTGGCCAATTGCAGAGGCACGGTTGTAGTTTGATCTGCTAATGTTCCCTTTATGTCACAGGTCTGAGGCTGTTGGGCATTGGGAGAAACCAGTATATCGATTTGATGAACCAGTGCAGGTCGTCCAAAGTGAGACATCTTTCCACGTGAACCTTTTGTATTTGTCATTGATCATTTTCTAGATTACGCTTAAGTCTTATTTTATTCTAGTGTGTGATACATTGTTTATGTTTACACATGTAGGCTGAACATACAATATAACCCATACTGTTTTAGCAATCACAGTACCTGTATCTTTTTCCATTATGTTTTCCTCGTCAGAAATTCTTCCGCAGGAAATCTGCCCGGGACCTGCTGCCGGCTAAACCGGTGGAGATCTCAGTGGAGCCGTGGTGGGTGGCACAGGCAGGTTTCATCACCGAGGATGACATCAGGGTACGATGGGGCTTCTTACTGCTCTGGTGGGCTAGGATGGGTAACTTACAGTCCATGATACTGAGCTGTGGATAGGTATAGATGCTGTATGCTAGGGCTGGGGGACAAAACAAAATAAATGATCTTATTATGGTTTTTAGGTTGAAGGGTAACTAGGTTTGGGTACACAATATGGATCGGTATTTTTTACAAAGTGGGTTAAATGTTCAGTTGCATGTAGAAGCTAAATGTGAGCTACAGTATGTCACAACTTAAGTACTTTCATTAAAAGTGTTGTTGCTTTCTTGCTTAACAAAACACACCTGTGCAACAGCGAGGCTACGTAGCTGACTGTCCTGCCTCTAAATATCTGAATCCAGTCAGCGTCCAATGTTCCGTGGAGTACGTATAGCCTCCAGCCCATTTTTGGGCGATTTCAATATTGCTGAAAATCCTCCTGACCCACTCTCATAGACGTTCACCTTAACATATTTTTTTCAAAAATGCAGGCTCTTCAATGCATTCTCTAGAGACTAAGTAGTCTACTACCGCACTGTAAGAGAGATTGAGCGAGAACGTTTTGCCGCACATAAAATAATATGACAACTGAATCAGACTATTATGAATTCATTGATTTTCATTATCAATCTAAAGTGTGTTCTGTAGCCCTCATTTATTTGACAGACATTTATTTTATTAATTAATTAAATTGTAAAGCAGACATCTCTGCTTGTTTTTCGTATAGGGGGCAGGCTATTGGTATGACAATAAAAACTAAAAAGAAATTGAAGGCTACAAAGTAATGTGACAATAGCTAGTTGACTTACAGTAAAGCTATAGTAAGCAATTGCACTGTCAAGTCACAATAGGCTATATCTCATTGATCTGCTGGTTGGTTCTTTGTGCTGGATGAAATTAGATGTTTGTAGCCTGCCTCTATATAAAGAACACTAACAAATGTGTTTTCAGTGTGTGGTGGGCAGAGCTTCTGTCGGAAACAAGAGGTTATGTTTTGATGGACAAGCTTTCTCTAGAATGATTCACTTAGATACCTTTCATTTACATAGGCTATTGAATGAGTCACCAAAACAATTGCCCTCCCTAATTTCCTGAGCAGGAGCCGTCACTGCTGTGTGTGCAAATAAATGAAAAACAGAACTTAAACAACTAAGGATGTTCCTAACGACCAAAATGTCCCAGTCGTTTAAACAAAATGTTTTCCTAGACTGCTGTAGTCGACTAAAACACTCTGTAAGGCTAAACAGTTTTAGAAAAATCTCACTATATTGATTCTGCAAGAATATTATATTACTGCTGCTTTGGCTGTCTGTTAAAAGGCAAATGCATTTATTTATTCTATCTTACACTAGGCTACGTGTACATCCATAGTTTAGCCAGCAACAAACTATTTATGCTGATCATCGAAACTTAAACAAAGAGATACAAACACAGGGAGGGAGCCTGAGCAAACATTTTAGTTGTACATGTGCAGTTGTACAATTCCAAAGAAGTATGGTTGTGAATATTGCTGCTATAACAATCGCTTAGTCTATTTAAAACACATTAATTTGATTAGCTAGTACAGTACTAGTTACTAGCAGAGAGATTGGAAACATATATGATATAATTCTAATATCTTTGCTACTGGTATCTGCTTGTGTCCCACGTGGAAGACTGAGCATGTGACTTGGTATCTGCTCTCTCATTGGCTACTGTGCAAAGCTGCGTGTCACATTTGAGCTCAGAGTCAACATATAGGAGCCGGGTTAGTAGGCTGCTCCACACACGCAGCGTTTCAAGTGCACGCAAGGAGAGACTGACTGACCCAGTGTATTTATGGAAAAATGTATTCATAAACGCATAATCAAACTATATCGGTGTACTGTAATGTCTATTTGTATATCTCTTATGAAAATATATTGCTATGCTGGTATACAACCCATCCCTACTGTATGTATACATATATGCCACTACAATAGAAGCATTAATATGAAAGCTCAGGCTCATGTATGTGCTTTATTAATATATTTCTTAGAAAAGGTTCCATATAACGATTACTAAAATGCAAAGTATTCTCCATTATATTCCTTTTTTTAAATGGCAAATGAATAGCTGATTTAGAAAGATAGCCCTTTGTTGACAATTTTGATCCAGTTGGCCAGGACACTGACACGTTCTTGATGTCTGTTTATGCTTATAACATATGTGGGTGCTGAAAAAGTATCTACCAATACAGTATTATGTCAATGTAATCCAGTCTTTAAGAAATGTGTGCGATGCCTATGGGACTGACCTCAGACAGGGATGTCTGAATGGATATTTAGATGTAGATATTAAAATCCACATCTAAATTTGGAAGGGATATTAAACAAGTTAAGGTCTTAACGGTTTTTGATTAAAAGGGAAGAACAAAGAGAGAAAGCCACCAGCAGCTATAATTTCTGTAATTCTGGAGGAGAGTGGCGTGCGTTGGGTGAGTAAATGTTGTGCTGTGTTCTTACAGCTCTGCTCCCTGCCAGAGAAGAAAGCCATTGATAAGATGATAGATTCTGGACCGCAGCTTGCTGGAACCATGGAATATAATGTGGTCCTTAGTGAGTATAGCTCCTGCTTCCCTTTCCAACTGTTGCAATGGCACATGGTTTGAAGGGAATTTTGGCCAATTTTAACCCGGCCCTCACTCTCCC
This sequence comes from Typhlichthys eigenmanni, assembly GCA_027564635.1. Lineage (NCBI taxonomy): Eukaryota > Metazoa > Chordata > Actinopteri > Percopsiformes > Amblyopsidae > Typhlichthys > Typhlichthys eigenmanni. The sequence continues at coordinate 1,720,636 of JAODUK010000003.1, read as the reverse complement.
ATCTATTCCAACTGTCATTTGGCGACCAAAATCGAATCGGTTCAGCCGTAATCTACTTTCATATTTGGCACACATCGCAGTGCACTGTAAAGATGTGTACCAAAATTGACCCAGAGTTGCGGCTTAATCAGAATCGCGTCAAAACTAGAAAATTCATTCACATCCTGGAATATATTCTAAGTTATAACATTACATACTTAAAGTGACATGTTTTGGCCATCTCCACAGCTTTCAAACCAAGTGGTTTGAATGAGATCCAGGCCAAAATGGGCCTGAAGTCCCCTTTTTAAACTTGTGCATGCATACTTATGATTATTTAGCGAGTGAAATGGTGTAAATTCAGAGGATGCATAGTGCTTTACTGTTCACTGGAAAACAATTTGACAGTAATAAAAGCCCAGCGATTTACTGGGAGATATGATAGCAAAGATTGTTCTACTTAGCAAAGAAACTAAACGAGCTAGTTCAACATCTAAACCAATTATTTAGGATGGGCTACAGTCTGTATTGTCACGCATGTGCTTATTAACATTGCTTTGTTCTTTCGAGGCCTGTACAATCGAGGATTCATTTACTTGGATGTGCCCATATCTGATGACAGCTGCATCTCAGGTATGTGTGTGTGTGTGTGTATGTACATCCCATTCTCTATCTGCCTATTAGCCTCCATTAGCCTCTGAGACATACACGCTTTTAGCCTATCTAAATCAAGATCGCAGCCGAGCATTATGGGTAATGGGTCCATTGATCTGAAAAGATGCCTTAGTGTTATTATAAATCCAATTGGAGCATATCAAGAGGGGCAGCAAACAGCTATGAGCCATGAAGAAGGCAAAACATAACTATACTTTGGCTTGTTATCTTCAGTGATTGACCACGCAATGTTGCATTTCCAATTGATTTTTCAGTGCCCCCATTGGAAGGATTTGTAATGAACCGCGTCCAGGGGGATTACTTTGAAACACTCCTCTATAAAATCTTTGTGTCCATCGATGAGCAGACCAATGTGTCTGAGGTATGTTTTACCTTGTGGTTTTATTGAATATAGCAGTCGTGTGGTGTGACAGACAATTGGTTTGTCGATGACCTCTTAAAACCACATTGTTCCAGCAGAGTCTGATGCTCTTCTGTTTGTCTTTTTGTATTTCTCTATCAGCTGGCGAATGTGCTCGAGATTGACTTGGGCTTAGTGAAGGTGGGTACGTGTCTGTTGGCTGTGATAGGGGAAACGCATTAGAATGTATAGGCTAAAACGCCATCAGGCACCAGCAGAAGGCTGAACGCTGCTCAGTCTCCGCGCCACGCTGTCTCTGTCACAATGGGTCCTGACAAAATAGGTTTCCAGACTGATGGGTTTCTACTTTTCGATTGGTTTTAGAAATGCAACACACTCCACACACTGTTATGCATGAAGGATCAGACCGCTTCAATTGACATACATTGTTAGGTAATACATTCATAAGAGCCGCCAAATATAGACATTTTTTTTTTTTTTTACATTCAATTGCAGAGATTATCTTTGACCTTTTGGGAATGATATTATATGATGTGATGTTATTTTGTTTTCCAAAGATATATGATTGGATTAAGAGCCTGATGATTTATATGCTAAAGATAAGTGCATTACAAAAGTACATTGGAGTTTGATATCTTACATTCTATGCAAATAGTAATGTGGAAACATTGTAGAAATGATACTTGGACTAGAAAATAAATACTGCACAATATAAAGGCACACACAAACACACTCACAAGTGTTAGATGAGCTCCAGCATGCCCCGTGGCTTTGCCCCGACTGCGAAAACTATTTGAGGTTCAATCGGTGCTCGAGTCAATTGACTTTGACCTAGTTTCCCTTCAGTTCACTTTCTATCAAACATGGTAACACACACCCCTGCAGTGGCATGACCTCCAGTATGTATACAACAAGTATACAACAAAAAAAGAAGCCCCTGTTAATAGAAGGTAGTGATGGCATAGCGATTCCTCTGTAGTGCCCAAGCCCTCTCAGTGTGACTTGCATTTACAAAGCTTCCTTATTGGAATGACGAATATGGCAGCCTCAGTGACTTCAAATATTTATAATTCTCCTTCTTAAAGGTAGAAGCTAATATTCTGAATACTTTTCACACCTTTTTTTGAAAGACAATTCAGGTGACAAGGCAAGTTCATAACTGAATAAAATGCTCCACTAAACCCCCTACCAGAGACGCTATCCTTTGTAAACATGATTGATTGGTAGTATTTTAACTCTCCCTCAAACAGGCAGAATAGTATATTGATCCCGAGTGGGACTTATGAATGGGACTTATGGTGTGCGTGTGTGTGTGCGCGTGCTATGCCCTATTAGAATGCAGTCTCCATGTACTGTCGCTTGGGCTTTGCAATTAAGAAGGGCCAGGTGTTCAGTTCAGACCAACTGCACCCCACCTGGAAGAACGCTCCTTCTGTCAACAGACTAAAGTATGTGCCGTCCGTCATGCTTTAGCGTTGGCTGATATTAGCTGTATTCTTTGCCATCAGCGCGCCACCTACAGTAAGTAGGTGACGCGCTGGGGTCGCCTGTTAAGCGCCTTCTTTCTCTGTGGCCCCCGCAGGAGCACCATGGACCCCCAGAAAATGCTGCTGTCCTGGGAGCAGAGCAGCCCCGTCATGGAGGGGGGCTCGTCTGCCACCGACACAGACACCACTAGCCTGGAGGACCAAGGTCTCGCACGCGCGCACGCACACACAGTTACATAATTCACACATAACCAGAGACATACCTTCAACACACGCCCCCAGAGGTGCACAAATACATAGGTTGATGTAAACACACACACACATGCATGTAATTCTACACTTTTATACACCGGCGTTGCTAATGAATCCCCAGGAAAGTTCAGGTACAGGACAAGATGACGCGGTCTCTTTACAAAAGTAGAATTGTGAGATGTTCCTGAGTGGGTTATTGTATACGCTATGTATAATTAATCCACACTGACATCATTGGCATACGGGACAAAGGTTAATTACCATCATGAAGTAGAGGTTAACAGCAATGCTAGGCTAATACCCCCTGCTAATGCATGTTGATGTGTGCTGTGTTTTCCTGTCTTGGGGAGCAGACACGGCTAGCGTGAGCAGCTTAAGTATTCCGGCAGCGCCCACCAAGAGGATTGCCTTCCTGTTCGACTCCACCCTCACCGCCTTCCTCATGATGGGCAACCTGTCTCCGGTCAGTAAGAGACACGCACTAACGCACGCATCGCTTTATCGTTAGTCTTCTAGCTGACAACCACGTGGAAATGGCAAGCATTCGTGTGCTGTGCTGCATCTACAGTACAGTGCCACGTGTCGTGTTCAACAGACGTGTATATTGTAGTTTTCTACATGCTCTCTGCCCCCACCAGAACCTGAAGAGTCATGCAGTGACCATGTTCGAGGTGGGCAAGCTCTCTGACGAGACCCTGGACAGCTTCCTGGCCGAGCTGGAGAAGGTGTGTCCCTCCTAAATTTGCATTAAAGGAGGTCATTCCATGTTCCAACTTTTGTGTTTGTGTGCTTGAGATGTGTCTTCCAGACATATCCATCTAAGAGGGACAAAACCTATTTACAGAATTCTGGTGATTCATGGACGTGATTCTTAGCTCATTAACTGATGTTATTGGAAATGTCTCATATGTACAGTTAGGCTAAGTTAAGTTTATTACGGCTAAGTTTAATTTTGCCATGAGAATCAGTCTGAAAAGCCTATAAATAATGTCCAATGTGTCCGAGTAGCAACTGAAATACTCGCTAACCAATCAGCATTGTGTTTATAGCTATACGGGCATGCTTTAGGTTTGCCGGGTGGTTCATCCAATCAACTGCCAGGTATTTTCTTTGGAAGTACCTGCCCTTTACAAACTGTTTCAATGTACGGCTCCCCAGATGGAGTTGTGAATCTGGCATTTCAGGTTAATATACAATACCAATTAGTTTGAATGCTGAAAAGGGATAGTCCAAACTGTAACCACAATGAGAGGAAGCTAAATTGGCATAGCAGAGCAGCCATGACTATTTTGCTCTGTTTAAGAAATTAGAAAATAGGTGGGCTATGTTTGGTATGCTACTCCCCACTGGACATCATGCATTTTGGTGTGTTCTCAAAATATCTTCATCTCCACTGAAAACTGGCATTTATTTTTTGCTAGTGATTTAGCAGATGCTTTTATCCAAAGTGACCCACAATACGTTTGTTGAGGCTAGAGACAGCCATACATCATCATCAAGTTGCATTCAAGGCAATCGTTCCATTTTCCAAATGTCATTTTGGAAAATTAACGTTATTTCAATTGTTGTTGCACCTCTTAGCCCAATATTGCTGCCTTGTTTTATACCATGATTTACTCCATGAGGAACTTAGACTAAATTAATCCTTTCATGTCCCTTCAATTAACAATCTTAAAAAATAAAATAAAAACTACAGTTTCTATATGCTCATAATCATTTCAGCAATCTTTCTCCCTTACTGATGCTCTGAGGGATTTTCACTTGAAAATGTTAGCCCCACAGATACTGTGTGGTGTTGGTATGGGATAATTATTCCTACATGACATGGAATTGTTTACATACTCACACTCATTTGAGCACAAAAGCCCATTAAGGAGGATTTGTTTATTTCTGTGTGAAATGAATGGGCCCTGTGAGACGGCAGCTGGGATTAAGAGCTACAGTTGCAATTAGACCATTTAGCAGACACCTTTATCCTGAACGACTGACGGAAGCAGAAGTAGATTTACTGTAGTACTCTCTCCTCCACCCCCGCTCTCTCTCTCTCTCTCTCTCCCTCCCTCCAGGTGGAGAGCACAGCTGAGGGTGAAGCCCAGCGGTACTTTGACCACGCCCTGACGCTGAAGAACACCATTCTCTTCCTGCGCTACAACAAAGAGCTCACGCATGACCAAGCACCTGACATGCCTAACATTGGTATCTATAACATTTCTCAGTTCTTTATTTACCTTGCAATTGTTACAGGTTATATTGAGTGCAGTGTTCAATGTCTACAACCAGCCTCCTCCATGCAGGTTATTTTATTGTCACTTTATCCAACCACTGCTGACTAAAAGTATAAATCAAACATCCCCAAAAGGCAAAATTGTCCGATATTCCACAACCCAGCTCAATTTTCCCCTGCTGTCAGTGTTTGGTAACAGGTAGATTGATGGAAAGTGCTTGTCGTCCTTCTTTATTGATGTTGCATAAAAGCTTTGTCAAAGCTTCCAATAGGAGAGTGGTTTTAGGGTGAATGCGCTTGGTGTGACTGAGGTGTGTGTTTATGTGACAAACAGTTTCTATGTCATGAAATTGTAGAATATCACTGACAATGCTGCGATACTGTTGTGATAATCACCAGTAATTAAAATGTGTTTCTAAAAAAAAATGTAATAATAATCTTTTAGTTTAATCTATTTTCAAACACTCGCATGTAGCATTTGCTTACATTATGGACAAATTATGAACTTGAGATGGCTCCTAAAGGCCTACAGAAAGTATGAGAAAGTATGAAGAACAACAGCGAAACCATATGCAGTCGTATTTATCACAAATGTTAGTTACACAACATTTTCCATTGCATTGTGGGATTATGTTTGAGGGCACCATTTAGTAAGTATGTTTATTTATAAAATGCTTTTCACAGATATAGAATCACAAAGTGATTTATATTAAAATGCCAACATGGTAGGTATAAAATAAAATAATCTAACAAAGAAATAAAAACACAAAATAAATAATCTGAATGTCTAGTATTTAATCTCTGCTGTTAGAATTTGGACATTTAAGTAAAAACGTATAGCAGATAGGACACAGGTTATATAAATACCTCCGTGACGACCTCAAGGCAACTCAGTTTCCATGAGTCAGTTTGTCATTTGTGTTTGTGTGCGCTTCAGATGTGTCTTCCAGACTCCTCCATCTAAGAGAGACTAAACCCATTTACAGAATGCCAAAAGTGGTGATTCACAGAACCTGAACCTGACAGCTCATTAACTGCGATGTTACTGGAAATGTCTCATTTGTATATACAGCACCAATTGGTTGGAATGCTGAAAAGGGACGGGCCAAACTGTAACCACAATGAGAGGAAGCTAAATTGGCATAGCAGAGCAACCATGACTATTGTGTTCTGCTTAAGAAATGTGAAAATAGGCAGGCCATGGTTGGTATGCATGGACAACATGTATTTTGGTGTGTTCTTGAAAATATCTCTGCATCTCCCCAGGAGACTCTCATGTACATTTGATCCAAAGTGACCTACGATACATTTGTTGAGGGTAGAGGAGACGACCATGCATCAAGTGAATGCTTATGCCTTAGAATGCATTCTACAGCCTTTTATTTTTGGATGTCTCATTGCCGTTAATGAGAGTTGATGATCTTGACGTCTTTCTCCGTTATGTTCTAATTTGTAAGGCTTGTGGACCCAGGCTCACTCCAATAACGCTGTACCTTCTTCCACTCACGCTAGCCTCCGTAGAAAAGCAACAGTTACTCCCCAAAGTGAACCGTGACAAAACAACCCCCCCCCCCCCCCCCCCCCCAGCCCCCGCTTCAGTTTCCCTGTAGGTGCCATTGTGCCACCAGACGGCATTTGTTTGTGTTGGCTCGGTGCCTCGCTACTGATCCACTATCGCTCATTATTTCTCATCAGCTCTCTAGCCCTGCCCATTGTCAGTGCTGTGGCAATCTGGCCGCTTGTTTATCAAACCTCTGAAAATCATCGCTAGGAATGGTGCTGAAAGTTTGACAACAAGAGATAATATTCCCGTCACAGAGTAGAGTATCAGGATGTAACAGATACTCCCTTTCAACAGAGAGTAGGACTTCTCTTTAGAAAATGAATGACGTCAGTTCTCCCGACAGTTTGTGCTACTAAACGGGAATCATTAATGTCTTGTGCGCTTTTTTGGTTTGAGCACTGTTAATGTCAAAGTGTCTACATTGTAGGCTATTTACACACGCTGTTGTAGAATAGGACTGTGAACACTGTAATTCCTTGTGTTTGCATACATACTGTACATACATACATACATACATACATACAATAAGTACATTAATAAATGAAAAATTAAAAAACATGCAGGGAAGCGGCCCTCCAGGACCGGAATTTAAATGCCCTGCTGTAGACTTTCTCTCTGAAAATACAGCTAAACACAATTAAATTAGTCTCCTTGGGTGTTACCACCAAGCATCATATTTCTCTCTCATAACTCATTATCATTTAATAAACTGTCGATTTGTGCATTCACATGTTCATCGTGTATCCTAGTTTTCCCAGCAAACTCTTAACTGTTTCGGGACAGCATTTGATCTCTCCTAAATCCTGGTAGAGATGGTAGTTTCCTGCTGTATGGCTACCAGAGGTGAATAAGCCTTTTACTGTGGGAGTGTTGGGGGACTTTGGGACCAGTTTCCTTCTCTTGAGATGCTGTGTAAATACAGACCCTGGTGGCCAAAGCTAAACGAAGCCTAAACAGTTTTTTTTGTGGCTTCAGTTCCAGTGTTAGTAACACTTTAAGAGCATTGAACAAAATTTGCTGTGTTCCAAAGTGGTAGCGTGTAAATTGTAGTATAGTGTAGTAGTACTATAGTAGTATTGTGCAGCTAGATAAAGTTCATAAGGAATGTAGTAAGGATGATTGTTTTGCTCGGAAATGTTTTGGGGGGGGGGGGGGTTTCAAGGAGCTGCAGCCTATGTTGACACCTTTTGTTTTTCGAATGCTTTTAAAGCATGCTGGCGCAGACATGATGGATTATTGTTTGTGGTGTATATTTAAATAAAGACTACAATAGTTAATGATGAAGGTGAGGCTTCTACTACCTAAAAAAAAAAAAAAAAAAGCCTACAGGTTTGCAGGGCTAGGATCAGAATGGCGTCTGCTATGGAGCAGTCTCCCACACCGTAGGCAGGTCCAGATTGATGTTATGCGCCTCTGGCTAGGGGCTGATCAATAGTCATGGCCGTGTTATACGACTTCCATTTGCTGTGTAATTCTGCTGTGTTGTGTGTCTCCTCCATTGTGTTTCTGCCTCAAAACAGCGTAGTGCAGCATTTATACTCTCACTCGAGGGGTGGGTGTGCGGGCGGGGGGGCGGGCGGTCAGTGTTGTCACTGGCATGTGGAAAGTGACGGTTGATAGCTGGCTACAGTACACACAGTGTGATGTCAACTAGGGCTGGGCTATATGGACCAATAAATCATATCCCGATATATTTAGGTTGAATACCGATACACGATATATATCGGTATTTTCTATAAAGCGGGTTAAATGTTCAGGAGGAGAAAAACAAGACTGAAATGTGAATTTGTTTTTGTTTTTTAGCGACTTAATTGTAGTTGTACATGGTAAAATTGATAGCAGAGAGGTTGTGAATATTGCAGGTATAATGACAGTTTACTCAATTTTATCCACTTTTGTTTTTGATTGCTGGTACTTTGTCATACTCTGAACAAAGGTGCGAATATAACTATATCGATATATAAACGATATTGTCTAATTCTATATCTCTTTTGAAAATATATACCGATGTAAATTAAATGTCGATATATCGCCCAACGAGGTGAAACGACGGGTTTAGGATTGTGGCGGATCATTGGTTCTGTTGGTTGCTTAACGATGGTGAGTTCACACACGTGGTGAATGCCAACCCAAAGCAGCACCACGTGCCTATTGGAGCAGAGGTAGTGCTCAGCACGTACACGGATGCTACTAAAGTGGTTCTCCTCCTCGGGGTTGTCAGGGTTCCCCTTGGACATGCTGCGCTGTGAGAGCTTGCTGGGTCTCGACCCGGCCACCTGCAGCCGCGTCCTCAACAAAAACTACAAGCTGCTGGTCTCCATGGCGCCCCTCAGCAACGAGATCAGACCCATCAGCAGCTGCACACCTCAGGTACAGGACGGACAGACGAGCAGAGGGACAGCAGGGGGACAATGTGACCTTTCCAGGACTTGTGTTTGTGTGTGTGTTTGGGGAAGGGGAGGGAGATCAGTGGGCTATTTGTGTGTGCGCGTGTGTGTGTGTACGAGCACCCTCCCTAACACAGCTACTGAGAGACTGAGAAACTCCAAAGCAATTCTGCTGGCTGGCTCTGCTCCAGGTGTCTGCCTGAGCACAGGGAGGAGGGAGAAGGCCTGACGAGGAGAGTTAAACTGTTGTTGTGCCACCAAACTGCTAGTGTTTATTCTCGGGCTGCTGGGGCTCAGTGAAGTGGGATTGTGTTCTGCCCCCGCCTCTATTCCCACGTGAAATGGAACTCTCAATTGCTTCTTCTCAAACAAAACAACAACAACAACAACAAAAAAAGACTGAAATCTTGTGAAATGACACATCACAAAGCTATTTTGTTTTGCCGTTTTGGACGATTTGACTGTTTGTGTATGCATGCGAGTCAGGACTGAAGCATTGTGTTGGTGTGTATGATACATATGCAGATATAATTTATAATTCTCCTTTCAAATGGTGTGTGTGTGAATGCAGCACATTGGGCCGGCCATCCCTGAGGTGAGTTCCATCTGGTTCAAGCTGTACCTGTACCACGTCACAGGCCAAGGTCCGCCATCTCTGCTGCTTTCCAAGGGCTCCAGGCTCCGCAAACTGCCTGACACATTCCAGGTCCGTCTGCATATGTACACAGCTGTCATTAAAGACTGCAGCATTATGATGGCACGCACCTCTCTCCCAATACTCTAGCCTCGTGAGATCACCATGGTCTCACAAGCTTCCATTTAATTTTGGATCAGTCTGGAACACCTCAACGCAAAAGCGTTTGTCGCCCGTTTAGGAAACATCCAGACAATCTGTTCTTGACATACGCTTTTGAATTTAGGGCTTTGCAGACTGATTCTTAACGGCAAAATTAAATTGGTTTGCAAGTGCAAGATCAGGCCTCACGCGGCTACCAACACTCTAGCAAAATGTCTTCTGTATTCTTGGACCAGGCAGAAAGCTAATATGGATGCATTTACATTTTTTTATTATTTAACACATTTATCTTGTTTATTTTTTTATTTTTCTTTCATGTAGTATGCTTACAGGACGTTCTTTAGAACTTAGAACTGAGCTGTGCTGGTGTGTGTGTGTCTCTCAGGTGTACGACAGGCTGTTGATTACGTCCTGGGGTCACGACCCTGGAGTAGTTCCCACATCCAACGTGCTGGCCATGCTCAACGATGCCCTCACCCACTCTGCTGTTTTGATCCAGGTTAGCACAGGGCCGAACTGTACGAACATTGTTTTAGCTTGGCTCAAGGTGATAATCTGATATACTTGCTTGCATTAGTCTAGGGAAAGATCAAATAACAAATGTCATCACACATGCATACAATCTGTATGTCTACAATTTAAACTATGTGCTACTCATGTCATGCAACTGTATGCATTCTGTCTATTATGTGTTCGCACGTATACAAATTCCCTCAGGGTCATGGAATGCACGGCCATGGAGAAACGGTTCACATCCCATTCCCTTTCGATGAAGAAGATCTGAAAGGGGGTAAGCTACAGAGAAACGCATATAACACTGTACTTGGCTCTAAATGAAATGTATTTTTTATATAAATGTTCTTCTCACACCGAGTTCAAACTCAAAGAATCAATATAGCTCTATCATGTGATGCATTGGTGATAAACATGCCTGGGGCTGGCCTTTTGAAATTGGAAATGGGTGGCTGACCTTGTGGCCCTATGTGTAAACAACCTCCAAACAGTCATGGCAGGCATTAGTCATTACAGACACGACATGCATAAAGATATCAAGAACGCATTACAAAAAGGCTGGAAGAATGGCAAGCTGGGCTCCATTGGTTGCTATGCCAACTTTTGAGGCAAGCAGGAAGCTAGTTAGTGATCATTCTTGGTTTTCCTTTTCCATATTCTAATGTGCTGACTTGTTTTTCTTTGCTGCTGCGGTCGGTCTGAGGTTACAGTAAAGGAGGCCAACTGCTAATGAGCGCCAGTGGAATGCACTGTGACAATAATAGTTAAATAATTAATAATAACAACAGTAAATGTGTATATTTAAGGTTTATATTAACACGTGGTAGTTTCTACCTCAGTTGAGACCAGAGGTCTGTTTTTGGGCGGGACTTTTACTTTATTCTTTGAAGGGCTTTAGACACCTTCATTTTAAATCATTGAATACATATTCGGCTAGCTCTCTGTCCTCTCAGACTGTTTAGGAATGTCATACTAGCTGGATTCATTGTAAATGATTGTATTTTAAGCCAGACACTACTGTATATCCAAATGCTATCCTATTACCAAAGCCACTTTCCACCTTTGGCACACGTTATGTGAGACAACACAGTACAGGGCAAACGTACACTAATCATTGTGTTCAGTGCAAATAATGGTACAGTGTGCTGTGTGTGTTTGTCTCTCTCTCTCTCTCTCTCTCCCCCCCACCCCCACCCCCACAGAGTTCTCCCAGTCCAACATGTGTGTGCACTCGGCCCTGCAGACGCTGAATAGGCAAGTGGACCTGGTGCACCAGTGTGGCTACGTCACCATGCTCAACCCCAACAACAGACACCGCCGCAGGGCTAGCGACTCTACCGACTGCAGGGGTGAGGGCCACGCACGCGCACGCACGCACCCACGGACGCCCATTCAGCTGGCCAGTGGAGATTACCCATTGGAGGCTGTTTATTTGTATTTTATGTTAAGACAACCTTCACTGTGTTTGATAATACACACGTTTTCTTCCCGTGGTTCTTCAGTTGTCATTCAGCTGTGTGTGTTTGTGCATGCATACACGTAACATTTGCCTGTGCACTTTTGGTGAGACGTATAGTGTAATTACTAAGGATGTCCTTGCCTTTGTCTGCCGTTGCTGCTGATGGTGCAAATTTAATTTGAATTACCATCAGTCCAGTTTAATTATGCTGTTTGTCTGTTTAATTGTGTCCCTTATTGTGATAGCCTTTGCTAATGGAAGCGGATCGAACATTCTTAGCCTTTTCCTCCAGAATTTCTGATTGAATTTTGTTGATGTGATCAATCTCATTTGGCACAGATGGCCATATTTTTCCCATGCGCTTCACATTTTGTTTTCATGCCCTATCCAGCCGCCTTCTTTCAACAAAATGTGAATAATAACTTAGGCCGTTGGTCAAAGTAGTCCACAGCTTGAACCAAAGTTTTGCTCACAATGAAGCTTTCTAACTGGCGGCCATTTAAGCAAGGCAGCAATCACTATCCAGAAATGGTTGAATACTGATTCAGTGTTGTTGTCCCACTCCAAGGAGACACTCATTTAGGTGGGGGCTTTGACACTAATGGCAGCACAGAGTCCTTTGAGCTGGTGTCAGAGGAAAACAATGGGGAATGCAAAGCCAAGACAGACAGTAGGTCTTTCATTCTTTTTACATGTACTGCAGTTCACCTACTAACAGGAAAAGAGGTGTTCTTTTAATATGGACTTACGGAACAATATTATTAAAGACCATTACATGTGATTGGTAATACACCTTCAAATGATTTTTGAACGTTGTTTGGTTGTGATACATATTCAATAAAAAAAAACATTCTTCCTGAACAGATTCATAGACATTTCACTGTTTAATAGTGTTTTTATTTTTAATTGCGCCTAGCGTTTATGGTGTGAAAAATCATAAAATGTCTATACATGCAATAAAGCACACTGCTGCATCTAAGCATGAATTGCTAGATGATTTACTTGCATTACATGGCAATTTCTTTAGCTAATTGCTACCAACTCAGTTTTCAGTTATTTGTCTAAACTTAGTGTGGCTTCATTGTTTGTGTGAAGCAGTTCTGCTCTACAGACATTCAGTGTTCTGATAGCGTTTTATGTAATCGAAGTGTATACGTTTTAAATGTAACCTTTAATCCTGTGTTTATGCCCTGCTTCTTTCTCTCACAACTGCCCACCAGCACAATCGTCTGAAGAGGAGTGGGTTCCATTGGAGCTGTGTTTCGGCATGCCCCTCTTCAGCTCCGAGCTCAACCGCAAAGTGTGCCGAAAGATCGCCTCGCACAAACTGTGCAGCAAGGAAAGGCAAGATACTTCAAAACAATCAGCGCAACTTTCATTCCTCAACTCTTCAAAACAGAAATTTCACCTAAAAAAAATAATAGATCACTTTGAAGTCTGTTAAAGAAATGCTAGATGTTATTGTTGTTTCTTATGTATTCGCAGCCTTCAAGAGCTACTTCACTCAAGTCGAAAACTTTCACTGAAGGTTCTGAGTTTTGTTCAGTCATTCCAGGTAAAAGCGTTGTTCCCTTATTTTCTTTTGGCCATTTGAGGCCACTCACAGAAAGGACAGGGAGAAAACATGGTCCAGTGAGACTGACAACAGAGCTACAATTAATTAAATCTTGATGTCGGCAGATACTATCCAAAATGAAAATGGCAAAAAACCTTGTCAGGCTTGTATTGCTTTACAAATAAAGCTAAGGCAGTAATTGCTAATGTTGTGTAGCTCTCAGGCAGGTGTTAACCACCCTCCTGATGTCAACCTCCCATTCATCTGAGACAGTGACAGTGTTCTAATAATTAACCTGCTACCTGCATTTATGTAGTCAAAATCTTGACTCCTTCTGATTGTACGATGCATTTCTGGCACTATGATATTATCTTAAAAATGCTTTAGAATAAATGTGCAATCCGTATTTTGTGATGGTTTTAGACTTATGCTTTTTTTTTATCTACATCTCTTTTTTTCTCTTTTTTTTTTCTTGATGTCAAGACGGGGAGAGTGTATTGCTTGACCTGGACAAGTTGATTTTGTGTTACTGCGTATTTGCAACAGGGCAGTTTTTATTGTCGCACATAAGGTACAATATATAGATTGTGGCCAGAATTGTACAATATAGTTCAACAACTATTCAAGGTTGTTTTCTATAAATGTTTTATAAAATGTTCTATAGTTGTCTCTGAGGGAAGTTCTGCTATTCAGAGAGAAATCCCACAGTGAGGGAATAAAGAGAGAAGATGAGCCAAATACGCACATCTATTGATCAAATCACCCAGACTATCTTCTTAGAAAGCAGGGCTACTTCAGACAATATGCTGGCTGCTTTGGGGCGTTTATATTTTACAGTATTCATACAATTGAGTACAAAAAGCAATTCACTTATATATGACTTTGGACATCCAGCCATTAGGTCAGCCCAGTGAACAGTTTCCTATGGCCTACCATGATCATTTATTCTCGTTCCACTTGCCGTGTGTCCCATCGTGTCCTAACCCGTCACCTTTGACCCTGTGTGTGTCAGGACGGAGGCCATCCTGGGGACCTGGACAGCGGTGTGTCGGGCCCTCTCAGCCAGCCTCCCGCTGAGTCTGGTGTGCCTCTGCCCGCCCTCAACCTCCTGTTCAAGGAGGGCCAGCTCAGGGAGTGGAGCGGACGTCCGCGCCCGGCCCTGGACATCTCCGCGCTGCAGAGGAACCAGCCGTCATAACTCCACTCCAGGAAATGCCACCTCGTAACAAAGGGCCCGGTATCTTCTCCCTACGTCGCTTCACTGTGGGTGGACACAATCTACATCTCCATACCTGGTCTACACCAACCTCATGTTGGGGCCTGGCCCCCACCTTTTCTGCATACGAGCAAATGCCCATAAGTAAATACTAGCAAATGTTCCAACCCCAAAGTCATTCCTCTGTGTTGAGTACATGTGTTTGTATCAAGACAGTGTTATCTGTGTGAGTGGTGCTGTTATGAAGTATACAACAGCGGTGATGCTGGCACACATCCTGTAAGACCAATGCGAACGGGACACCCCTGGTGACTTGACGTCAGGTTTTTCTGCGTGTTCAACGGGACTCCTGCAGGAACCAGGTGACTTACTCGTGCCGTATGCATCGCAGGACCACTTCCCCGGGGCTGACGGGACCATATCAGGTCACTGAGTCCGATTACAATCCCTTCTGTTGTTCCACGTAGAAAGATGCCCTCGCATGAAACCGTCGCACAACCTTTTGTCATGAAGAAAACCCTTCCCTGTTGACGTGTAGTGATGTTGGAGGTACATTTTAATTTGCACTGTGTGGAAGTGATCCAATCCTGTGGATAAAATAATGTCATGTGATGTGTGTGTGTGTGTGTGTGTGTGTGTTATTATTTGTTTACCGTTTTCTTTAAAGATTTGTTTTAGTATTGTTTGCATTCATTCAGCGCTGTAGTTCACAATGTTTGGCACTGGGTGGTGTTTCATCCTGGAACTACGTAATCTAATTTTGACTTGGCACCAGAGGAACCTGTTGATAACCCTCTGGCTTTTGCAAATGATTTCTCTCTATTTGTACGAGAGAACACCAAAGACCAAATATTCCGTTTGTTTGTTAGTTTTAACTAGATTGTTTTTGTTGCCTTAGTACTTTGACGAATGGTCATTTTGAAGGGTTGTCAACAGATTGAATCCACAGATTAGATTTTTCTATCTTGTTCCTGCAAGCACTGTAATTTTATGAATATACTGACCAGATTTATTAAGCACATCTATAAAGGAGTAGGCCTTGTGTTTGTCCCAAGACCCAGGTTTTGTTGTTGTAATGGTTTGCCAGCATCTCTCCCTGGCTGTGCTCCAGTTAATGTGCAAGGCACTTGGCCAGTTGAGCATGTCCTCCACGGAATTCTGTTTACAACCTTGTTTTAGAAAAATACGGTTTGTAGTCCAGTGAGGGGTAGACTACTTTCTTTCAAAGCGCTGTCACAAACCCCTTGGGGAGTAAATGCTAATGTGTTGCCTAACGTCTGGGCGATGCGATGGCCCAGAAAGTTAAGTGTCTAATGTTGACATGAATTTTCAGTGTGGCTCAGAGGGCTGGGCACTTTTTAATGCATTTACAGTCGTAGCCCATTTTGTTGACTTTTCCTTTCTTACTTTTTCCTCCCAAAAAAAAGAAAAAAATACACTTTTACATATTTTGTCTCATTTGTTGTTTCTAAATACATGATGGAAATGCAGGAATATACTTTAGTTGAAGCATAATGATTATGTAGAGGCCGTTGTGAGAGTGTGTGTGTGTGTGTGTGCGTGCGTGTGTGCACCTCATTCACACATTACCCCGTCCCTCAGGATTTTTGTACATGCCTGTCTTTCAGAGTAAGAGTCATGCACGCCTCCGGATCCCACCTCTATAGTAGTGGGCACAACCCCTCATTAATTACTCATTCAAAACATCCCTTATCATAAACAGTGTTTTAAAAGAAGAGAAGAAATCCTGCTAGTTTTATATGTCAAAAATACATTTTAGGAAATCTTTGTTGTAGCTTGTTTGACGGGACTGAATATTAGTGACTGAATAATAATGCTCTTGTAATTAAATGGGTTCCCAAAAAACGAAAGAAAACAAAAAAACGTTGACATTCCTCAACAATATTGTCTGTATTCCTCCCTGCCCATCCCTCTGTTCCAGAGACGTGTTATAACAAGTGAATATGTAAAAAGTATATGAAAATATAAATAAATATGTAATATGAAAGTAATCTCCTTTCTTGTTTGATGTTCATTTACTGTTTTTGGACTGTTTCTTTCCATGTACTTTTCAATGACAAGTAATTTAGTGATAACTATTGAATTAATTCAAACATTTATTCATTTATAGGCCTACTGCACCTCATGGGTAATGTCAGAGCAACTATTTAAATGCATTGGTTTTCACATGTACTACAATGTCAGGTTAACGAAGTATAAAAATATATATACAATAGATATTGTATAACAAAAAAAAATCTCTCTTCTATCTCTCTTCTAATCAAATAGCAGGCAGTTGGCCCACCTTCAATCATCCAGATGCGCTTTTCCAACAAAGGTGCTTCAGCCAAACATACATTTCTGAACACAAATGCGTGGATTGGCCCGGTTAATCAGGGACAGTTAATGTTGACTGGAGGGGATCAAAACTGACTTCCAGAGTGAGCTTGCAAAATATAGCCAGGAGGCTAGCCTGTAACCAAACACCGTACATAAAATATCATCCTAGAATCCCTGCAGATGTAAAAGCAAACTCAATCCACACTTACCTCAGCAACCAAGTACATTACATGACGCTAGGCTGTTCACTCACGATGCTGTCCATGCCAGATAGAACAGATGGCATGCAAGACACAGTGTTCTGGATGCCCTGTCCATCTGCTTGAGTGTCCCAGCTCAACTGGGTTTAGTTGGTACAGTTTAAATAAGCACAACAAGTATCATCTTATACGGAAGAATAGCGCCTCTCTGAAGCTTGTCTGCACACCCCACCC
>JAODUK010000003.1:1673884-1703294 GCA_027564635.1 Typhlichthys eigenmanni | reverse complement strand
TACCATTAAGCTTAAAGTGAGCTCCTGTGCAAACCAAAAGCCAAGGCCTCCCTCAGCGATCATAATACACATTGACTCATGTGATTCATAATGATAATACACATTAATAAGCACCTTGCGCAACAACAAAAAAAAAGAAAAAAAAAGAAAAGATTGCACACACTTTTATCTCTTTCTTTCTTTCTTTCTGTTTCTACTGCTTTGGGCGGTGGACGATTTCGAAATCATTAACAGCCATGAGGGGAACAGGCTGGCAGTCAGAATATGAAGATAAACCAGGATATCAGGTCCAACACCCATATACACTCACACACTAAAGAATATGCACAAACAGAATTAGTTGATCCATATTTTGATTGCCATGTTGTTGTCGTTCAATACATTCAAGCTGTTTCTTCAGGACTACACATTACATTCTCAGCATTGAGCTGATGCTTTCATTTAAAGCGACTAACAATAAGCACATTTATCTGTAGCAGAATAGGTCATACAGTCATAGTAGCATAAGTAAACACATTTTGTAATGATTAATGGCCTCAGCCGTCATCAGGTCTAACAGTCCCTGAGCATCACACCCATGCATTATAATTCAGCCCTAAAAATGCTAACACACAAGCAAAGTGCAGTTTTGTTGTCTTCTGCTGGTGCGATATTAAGAGCCATACGAATATAATACACACACACACACACACTCTCTATCACTTCCCTGCCAGTCTCTTGAAAGTGATTCATATTTAGTTCAAGGATATGCAAGTAATTAAGAAGTTATTTCCCACTTTGGGAATTTTAAAACGGGATTGTCACAAGGCAACAATCAGAAGAAAGCGCAGAAAGTGAAGAAGCAAGTGCGTGCGTGAGTGGGGGCACGTCGGAATGCAGGGCGGTGCAGCTACTGTAGGCCTATACTGTACACACCGGCTGTTTTGACGTACTGCCCTTGACAGAAGGTACGCTGCCTTCATGGTGGCGCATAGTAGCCTACATCAGGGAAATATAATACTGTAGGGAAATCAGGAAGATTGCAATATGCAGGTTGGAAAGACATTTTGTTATAGGTCTCTGTACTGGGAAATAGTACTGTTTAGACGTAGTACACGTGCGAGCATGAAGATACACATGCACGACTCTTTAGCGTCCAAGTAAGTTCTGGGACACTATGCTAAAACTGTCTTGTTAGTTGTGTGTTTTATTTGATATATGTATCAACTGTTAATTGCATTGTTGTGTACAGCACTTTGGTCAGCATTGGCTGCTTTTAAATGTGCTTTATAAATACACTGACTTGACTTGACATGCAATAATACATTAGATATATAAACACAATGCGGGAGGTTAGAGAACACCAGCGACGACGAGATTATGCAAATTTGTCAGGAGAACATTAATATACACATATAGAGTACACGGCACTGCTGTCAATGACTCAGTGCGTGAGTCACGCGTCGGCAATGCTGTCTCGCAATTTTCTAACAGCTGCCAGCGCTGCACTGTGCTTCATATTCCACACAACTGTAGGACTACTCTAGACACAGTTGCATGCGTGTGCCCGAGATCATTCTCGCACGCACAAACCGGCGCGCACACACACACACTTGCTTCCATTGTCGCGTTCAAATAATTTAATAGCCAACACACTTATTCACTGTTTCCTGTTTTCTGACTTAAACACAGACAGACATGCCAATTTTCTTTCTCCCTCATTTCTTTTACATCCGCAGACATGCGCGCACGTGTCGTGCACATCCGTAGAGCTGCCTGCAGACAATTTAGTATGGGCGAGGAGGGAATCCTTGCTTTGTTGGGCACACAAGGCTTTTGTATACAGCACCTGGGCTTTTGTCCTGGTTTTGTCTATGCACAAAACTATCAAACATCTGGATGTTAACGCTTCTATCTTCTAGCCTATACTAGAACGTGTATTAGAATGGGGCTGACCTGGACACACTTGCTACTTACATTATCTTCCCTGCATAAACGACAAATGCATTTCTTAATTTTGGTATCACAGTTTCTCTGATTCCTTACAACATCCATTCACCCTCTCAGAACACTCTGTCCCCACTCTCACTATACAGGTAAGGATTCCTTTATATGTGGCCCTCTAGTGGCTGCATGGTGGAAGTGTACAACGACTAGGCAGAGCACGCTGTAGTGAAGATTTGTTAGATTATTTCATCAATACACTGGACGTATTTAGTGTTATAAGGCAAGAAAATAATTACAAAATAACATGCAAACCAATTGAGAGAAAATACTCACATAATAAATGTAAATGAACTATCATCTTGGCACTGCACTCTTGCTTCACCTGACTGGGTTGACACATTTACCTCTGTAGGCAATATGGTCAAGCAGTCAACCAATACAGCTATAACCAACTATACAGCTATAACCAACTATACAGCTATAGCAGTCAAGCAGTCAACCTATACAGCTATAACTGACTATATAGCTATAATTGACTATACAGCTATAACTAAACTCAAGGTTTTGAATAATACTGGCATATGAGAGCATGCACACC
Source organism: Typhlichthys eigenmanni (assembly GCA_027564635.1). NCBI lineage: Eukaryota > Metazoa > Chordata > Actinopteri > Percopsiformes > Amblyopsidae > Typhlichthys > Typhlichthys eigenmanni. The sequence continues at coordinate 1,700,770 of JAODUK010000003.1, read as the reverse complement.
ACTAATAGTATAAGTATTTTCAGTGGAATGTATGTCATTTAATAGCCATGTTCGCTGTGATATTTTCTTGTACTGTAGCATTTATGAGAAAATACGAAAATAAATGTCTTTTGACGGTATTTTTTCACATCCAGCTAATGTTATTCTTCTTGTTCAACCTTCATCTCTGTGAGCTGTGCTTGTGATAGGCATGCATACTTTGTGATTCAGACACACTTTACAGGCGATGACTCATGGCAGCACAGGCCATTCAGGTCCATGGAAAGTACACTAAAGGCAAAGCGTTGAGTGTGTGACTGTTTGCATGTATTAACCTTAATGTGCATTAGGGTTATGTTGCACAGCAAGTTGATGACACACCACCTACACACATCAACTTGCTGTGCTGTGGAGCTAATCAACATGTATTGTGGGTTGAACTTGTACTCCTGTGGGTAACAACCTCCCACTTATGTGAGCATCATTACTTTTAGTGCGTCAGGTGACAAATATGTAGATATTGTGCTGCAGTAAAAGCCAGGGGAGCAAGAATAGCCATTTTATACTTTGATGTGGATTTCAACTGTTTAACCCACTCCCCCTAAAATTAAGAGGGTGTGTGCAAAAAGTGGTTGTGAACTGTGAACCATATATTTTCAAATGTGCTCTATTGTACAATTCAAGCTGTTCCAGGTATGTTGTCTGAAGGAATCTGAAAGGGTTAGACTAAATGTGGAACCTATCTTACATCTAGTCTAGTTCTTTATTAAATAAATCTGAGCTGTAATCAAGCTAGTGACACTCCCAGTCAGGGCATGTAAACATTAAAAACAAACAAAACAAAAAGTTAGAATTTAGTATAAAGTTTGATATATATGGCCTTTAATAGCGTACATTAAAAGCATCAAATACAATTGTATAAACAACCTTGAAAGCTGCCGATTCCCCCCTTGCCCTTCATCCATTAATATTCACACCATTTCTCAAAAGTTTGAAGATCTCTCACGCGCCCAACCCCACAGAGGATCGAGACCCTCACTTTGAATGCCACTGGTGTAACAGACAGCAGAGGAACGATAAATGTGTGGAGTGACTCATTCAAGAAAGACACGACAAGTCTGTCAGCCGATACAGCGGCAGCCTCTACTCTGACAGACTACACACACACTTTCAGAGGCCGGCGCACGACACAAGTATGTCTGGAGATAGTGTGTGCATACAGTGTGATTCTGATGTTCCCAAATGTCATCTGTGCTTCTGTTGTACTGACCATACAGATGAATCACATGTCATGTAACCGTCACCATGATTGATTCACAAGAGAACAGGTTATATATGAATAATATTTACCCACTTGGCAGGGGTTGTAATACTACATGACTAAGAATAGCCTTTGTGCTTAGCCTTATGAACATTATGACATAACTATGATATTTAAAAAAGGCTTTAGAGTTATACTGTTGGTGAATACTGACAATGGAATACTGGTCAAATTGTGTCACTCATCATCCTCGTCTTCTGAGTAGTCGTCATCATCATCCTCATCTTCATCATCTCCCTCATCCCTGCATATCCGGCTGGAGGCAATTTGTTGCTACGACAACAGAGAAAACAATCACAATTCAGTTTAATACACCAACCCCTCATATGGTGAGGAAGGCCAAAACATTTTTTTTTTCTTTTAAAATAAAATCTGATTTAAAAAAGGAATACTGAGCTTCTGTTGAAGTTTCGACTTTGCAGATTTTTACCTCAACATAAGTCCATGAACTGATATTTTGTGAAGAAAAAACATACTGCAGACTGCAACTGCACTTTCCACTGACTCTCAAAAACATACTTAGCTGATCACTGTTGTTATTGTTAGCACGTTTTCTCAAGCTGAGTACAGTACAACTGAGTTTCTGGTCTCCAGGGGTTTATAGCAACCATCTGGGGCAGGATATGAGGTAAGAAAGCTAAAGCAAGCTGATGACACAAAACAGAACCATATACTCTCAATACCTTAACATTTTCAATAATAGAATATTGCCACTGAAGTGGCTGTATCCACCTTAACTTCAGTGCACAGTAATAAGAGGAAGGAAGGAAATATTTGACACCATCACGACAGGCAATGTATGCACAAATATTTGGGTTTGAAAGTTAAGTGGAAACAAAAAGCAGTGAATGAATATACAATATGATGTGATATGGGGGATGTTGCACATGTCAGTAAAATAAGACTAAACGTTATCCTGAGGTCTTTCCTAAATTCATACATTGACTTCTCTTTTATAAATTGAGGGCTGGTATGTACTGATGACTGGGCGATACGAGAAGTTTTTAGATAGTTTTAATGATTAACGAAGGAGTTGGACAATAACAAAAGTGTGGAAATTTAAATTTACACTGAGAAAATAAGGTTGTTGTGTCTACCTTACCTGTAAGGTCCCTGACTTATTCAGGAAGGACCCCATCCGATCAAGGGAGATTTTGGAATTAGCTTGGACTATTTCTAACCGTGACTGGTAGTGAGGGGGGTGCAGCAAGCTCCTGAACACCTGCCGAAAGACAGTAGGAGGCGCTACTTTTCCATATAAAAAAGGTTTTAATCTCTGAGCCACAGTTAATAGCGACTAGGCATATGTCAAGAAAAGTATTATCCAATGTTTATTGTTGTGGTTAAAATGTGAATGTGTGTGGATGTATTTGTCCCATGAACTCTCTATATATACTCTATACTCTATATGTACTTACATAAAATGTTTGACTTGTGCTGGGACACTGGGCAAAGTACAGAGTAACACTGTATTTGCTTATGGACAATTAAACGTGTGTATTACACTAATTTACTGTAAGTTGGTGATAAGAAAACAATATCAAGCAATGATATTACTGGCATCTGCTGATAACAGGCATGCCATTGAAACCACCAGCAAACTGACAGTTTTCTATTTTAATTCCTTTTGTAGCTGATCAGGATTATCTTCATGCCTGTCACTGGTGTTTGTTCTTCCCAGATGATTCAATCGCCTGTGCTTTGTGATTGTGACTCATCAAATAGCAGCTATGCCCAGGTGAAGGAGTTTCACTTCAAAATGAATGGGAGGGGAGGCACATGATTCACTCACATATGCAAATGAGATGCATTAGCACACGGCCATCATCCAATGGCTAAACATAATTCGGTGGACTTAATTGTTCACTATAGAAAGTTTGGAGTGAAATCTCCCAACCAGCACTTATGAGGAGACTAGGAACAAAAGCAGCTCCCGCAGACAGCCAAGGGGAGAGCATGAATGCATATTGTGTGACATGTCCCCTGTTCAGTTCTACCATACCCACTTCAATTAAAGGGCGTCGACAATGACTCGGTAGGAAGTAGTAAGAGCGCATGACCACAAAAAATTGGGCTAGGTTACCTTCAACTAGCCAAAGTCTTTGCAAAGTGTGGTGGGTAATATTGTTTTACCCAAACATTCCGCTTTAAACACATTTACATACCAACATTCCCCTATGTTATTAGGACCGAACTACCCTTGTCTCAAGTCTGAGAGTACATGACCCTCCTGAGTGATAAGTTACTGGCTGTGGGATTCTATGGGGCACGCTAGGGTACATTATATTTACGCTATTTACTGTAGCAGATACTTTTATTACAAGTGAATAATAATAAGCACATTTACCAGTAGCAGAATACGTCACACACAGTCATCCTAAAGCCCACGATATACTTGATTTTAATTACGCGTACGCAAGATGGCTACCAGGCGCATCGGGCGTGTGTCCTGTGTTCCTTCGGAGCGTCGTTTGTGCGCGACCTCAGAAATTAACGCTACGCGTACGCATGATGCAATACAGCACATGGGGCAGTATCAGGATTGGACAGGCACATCAACAGCAGTTTCTAAACAAAGAACGACATTTGCGGAAAGTTTCACAGAGAAGTTCGTAGAGCTAGATTTGAATTACCTGACACCTACCTATATGATGTCTCCATGCCGCTCCACATTTTGACACGTTGGTTATTGTTGTGGAAATTCGAAGGTAGTCAAGGAAAAAATTCCCTTTCAGCCAGGGATGATTTGGCCCTGATCTGCCCCCTACTGGATATATTTTTAATCCTCCAAGCACATGCAAGGTACACAGGCAAGTATATGAACAATTCCTTTTGCGACGCAGCCGCTTGTCTACGTGTACGCGTTGCACAAAACAAGTATATCGGGGCCTTTAGTAAACAATCCTGATAGAAAAATGACAGCAGCATGTCATCATGGCTAGCATACTGTACATTAAAAACATCCTATATAATAAAACGGTTAATTTTCTATAACACAGCTTTTGACCGTATCTCGGCCGTAAACATTGTAAACACGGTTAATTCAGCACTCTATACGTGAACTCAAAGCCCTGCATCGTGCTAGAGCAGTGATGCTGCTATGCTGTTTCAACAGCTGGTCTACCTCTAGGTCTGCCTCCTCATCCACAGTCTGGATGCTCTGGTAGGCCGCCGTGTACACCTCCAAGGCCTTGGCATGGAACGCCATCTCCACCATCACAAAGTTTCCAAAGATCTTCTGCAGGGTTGTGCAAATTAGATTGTTATTATGACAAATATAAAAGCATCCTTTCCTATTAAATACAAGGCAGTTTATTTATTTGTTATTCTTATTCTTATTATTATTTGGAACCAGCATATCTTCAGATAAGTGAATCAGTTTAGCAAACAAAGACCTAAAGCCTTCGCTGTCTGGTTTCACCCACAAAGGCAGTCTGGGTCACTTTTATATGCTTAGCTATGTATTATGAACTGAGTGAGTGTAGATGCAGTATGTAAAGACGAGATGAGAGTCCTCGAGCCACCCACCTTAATGTCTCGAATTTTCTGCTCCTCAAATTCGTTTATCGTCTCCTCCAGTTGTCTGGTGGTGCTCGTAGCGTCCATGGTAGCTCTCATGAGTTCATTCTCAGCCTGGTGTGGACATGAATGAATGTGCATTACAAGAATATACATTCTCCACCCACTGGATTATGAATGAATGCTTAAATCATCAGGATGAATGTGAACATTCATTTTGCACCACAAAACCTAATATTTGCCATATAAAAACTAAATAATATACTCTATACATACAGTAGTATATATATATATATATATATATATATATACACTGTATATATGTGTGTATATTTCTACAACCGCAAAATCATATCCAATATATTGCATATACAGTACATTAATGAGACGTAGATGGCATGTAATAACCAAGCAACCAAACAAGTCAATATCATTACTAATCATTTAGTAGGACCTTGTTATGTATTCATATTTGATGTTATGTATTGATATCACTACAAATGTTACTTTGGCTATCGATTGGTTGAATAAAAAAAATGGACAACTCAAATTCACGATCATTTTGGAATGCAACATAGGTGGTGTTTGATGTGTTCTGCAGCCATATGACCATAGCCCTTTCTGCTGTCCAAAAGACCCACCTGCAGCTGAGCGTTTGGTTAAGGAAGCGACACTATATACCCATTTCCTTCAGATATAGTGAGGCATAGCTGGACAGCAGCCTCAGATTCCCTACAGACTGGCAGACCAATAAAGGTGATCTCCAATACACGTACACACACTTGATTTGTGTCCAGAATTGCAAAACCACGTTATAAAATCAATGTTTTTGTGGAAGTAAGCAAGCAAGGATACGATAATCTGTCTGTCCGAGGGGTTTCTCTGTCTGGTCCTCTCCAGCTGAGTCAACTGTTTGGCCTCTCTGTTCCTGGCTACCTGGGTGTTCTTCAGGTCCACCTATGGAGAAAGACAAACATTTCAATATATTTTAATGTCTTAAAGGATAATAATACGTGTATGTAGTCAATGTCAAATAAGGTTTTTCATCTTGGAAGCAGTAGAATGTATTGTTGAAGGAGGTACAGAGGACATACATGTTATTTGTTTCCCTGTGCAGTCAAACCATCCATGTATCCAGTATGAATGGATAATATTTTGCCTTAACTTGCTGCCCTGTCCCTTCATTGATTTGAGAAAACTGATCCAAAAAGCATGTAGTGTACTAATTGTTAATAAACTTAATATTAATGAAGTATTCATCAAAGTAATTTCAATATCTGATTTCAATATCTGATTTGTTTGTATTTTGCCAGACTTGCATAGACTCAAAATACAACAAACACTTGGTGCCCTCAAGTGGCAGTTTCGAGTCATTGCCACCCAGTGTCATTTGAACATTTCATAAAAGGCAGTTTGTCACACACCCGTTTATGTTTCACAACAACACCATAATTTTTTAAGGGCTCCACAACTTTGGCCTCAAGTCTCTCCACCTGTAAAATAAAACGTTTCAAGTTAGGTGGTGTTTATCAAGGTATTCGCTCATAAGTAATAGCAAACGATTGCATGCTGCTACAGCTCAACATGTATTTTATTATTTATTTATTTATTTATTATTAGAAATATATTTATATTATTTATTATTAGAAATTAAAAACATATATTCACCTCAGCATGCCGATAGTCCTGAATCTTGGCTAGATGGTCAGCAAACTCTTTCATCCCTCTCTTAAGAGTTGGTGTTTCAGTGTCTGCATACATATTGATTTCCTTAACCAGGAGGTCGGCCTTGTCCCGTAGTCTGGCTGTCTTGCGAACGTAAGCGGCGAACATTTGGCACATGTCCCCAAAATGCTTCTCCACGTTGGTAATGTTATCCTGAATCTTCCTCGTCTGACTGTCCCTGGTATAATAGGGTGCCGTTTGTAAAATGTGGCATGGTGTGTAACCCTGCTCAGTTTTTGCACACAACATTAAAAAACGTTTTACAAATAAAGACATTAATGTAATCATGCAATAGTCTACTGTACCTATTGTTTCCAACAGTAACAACAATATCATAATGTATTTTAGCCTATACATTTGTTAAATTTGTTAAATCAAACTTCTGCATAATGAAAATTGGCTGTATTTTAATTTATCTAAATGTCTCCCCATGTATGTATTTTTTGCATGCTACAATATACTGTATGATTTTAATGCTGCAACTACGGTACGGTACCGTAGTTTCAGAATAAATATTTGAACAATATACCAATAGCCAAATTGGAGAGTGTGTCGATAATATACAGTACCGTAGGCTACGCTATACTGCTTATGACTTTGGTATTATTTAATATTAACACTTATCTGGTTCCATTTATCCAAAATATCTAGTGTTTTTTATGTTGATCAACTTTTGAAACTTCGTCAAACTCCACTCTACGGTGTGCCAAAACCAATGGATGTTTTAGATGGATTGATTATGAGTGTAACGATTTTATGACATTGCACCGTACTGTAGGTTACTGTAAAAAGCATGTCTAGTCTGTTTCTGTAAACGCATTACACTACAGTACCGATAGGCTACCGTACACTCGCCGTTGTAACCCAGCAGAGACTATGGATGCCATGTTCACTGATTTGAAAAGCATTGGATTCCGCGTTCTTACCTAGCTCTTGCATCGAGGATAACATTCATTATACCCGAAGGGAAAGGCAGTACCGTACGATCAACAGAATAATCCCTCTCTGGTTTTAAACGCTATGCAGTGCGTGCAGATTTGGATAAAATATATATATTTTTATATCCAGCCGTTTCCATGGAGTTTCCTACATGGATGGTTTCCTACGAGTTTCCAAGCAATTCCGCATTACAATTGCATGCTGGGAAATTGAGGCTATTAGACCCTCGACAGAGCCAAACCTGTAGTGTGCGTACTAACCATGTTACTGAAAGCCGTTTCCATACAGTCTGCTGTTAAGATTGTATAACGGTTGCTCTTAAATGTGTATGTTACGGTTGGGTTAGAAGACTAGTTTAAGCATATGATTTGATTCACCATATGCAGGAGGTTTCAATTTAGATGAACACTTAATTTGAACTTCCTTCTACATTTGAACTAAAACGCATCATAACAAAGCTCTGGAATAAACATTGATTGTAGTCCTCTCTATTCTCAATTCCCTTACTAGATCAAGGTGCATTGTCAATATTGCAAAGCAAGCAAAGCAGGACACAGACATGAAGCAATTTTTGTAAAAACAGACATTGACTGACTGTTTTGTTTTGTTGTTGTTGCCAGGAGCACATTTTATGATCACTCAAATTAGTGCATCTAGGCTTCATTGTAATTCCCTCCTCTGTGTTTGAGACCGCATGAATGTCACCACTCACCAGCTGTCATATTTTAAGTCTGCTCCTGTGTGGAATATGTCCAAAAACATTAATTATTATAGCACTTATTCATCCATGGGATTGAAGCAAGGGAGATCCCGCACTGTAACAGATTGGCAATGTAAAACATGGTCATTGCATCGAGTTGTGCGCCTGAACTCCCACAGAGGACAAGCGTATATATGGATTTTACATCTGATATTTGTGTGATGAATGTGTCTGGTGATATAACCTCTCCTCATATTGTCCCCTTATTCTAAGGGATCAGCCATTATGCCCACAGTTTTGAGGATTGCATTCAACTCAATTGTATATAAATGATTTGAATGCGATCAGCAAATGTGTGTATTATGTATTATACATTTATCACTGTGCAATGTAGTCATCCTTATGTGGCATTGATATGAATACATAGGTGCTCAATCATATACCTCCAGTATATTCTGAAGTACATTTTGTTACATAAAAATATAAAATAGATCACATACGTTATTATTGAAATGAACAGAGTGGAGATAATTAAGATATGTTAACAGTTATATTAGAAATGGGTAGAGAAGTGAATGAAATAGTAATAATGATGAGCAGAGATAACATATTATTTGTCCAATATATGATAATATAGTTGTTGTCTAGTCCTGACACTACCTTTTGGGTTACCTTTCTTATTATAGCTGTGTCTTTCTCTACATGTTGCTGTGACACTGTGAAAGTCTGCATTTTGAATGCATGACCACCTTCCCTAACAACAGGGTCTGAGGTGGCTGATGTTATGTACGCATTCTAGAAGCAACACAGTAGTCACCAACCAAAAATGCACCAGGAAAGTCCAGGATGTGTTGTGTTGGATAACATTATTATTATAACATTATACCCTCTGGCTATAGGGGCTGGTCAATAGTCATGGCCATGTTATATAACATCATATGCTTGCTATGTAATTCTCTTTGTGATGTTTGTCTCCTCAACTATGATATGCCCAGCAACCTGAGACAGCTTCAGCTTGTTGTTATCTGCTCAGGCTACCACTGCATTATTATCCATCTCTGCTTCTGGTGTCAGTTTGTACCTGACTCTCTCCTCCGACATCACAGTCCAGGGGCAATTGTTTTGTGATGAGCGACAGTAGGCACCTAATACAACGTGATGTCATAACATAGCTTACAATAGCTAATACATTTATTTATCATAATTTAACATAGTTTACAATTAAATTATATCATGCAGATAAGATACAATAAGAATTCTGGCATGACAACAAATAATCATTATTATTAATCATTTAAAGCTAGTGGTTGGGTACGCTAAAGTAAACAAATAAATCAGAAGCGGCGATAATATATATGTCATTGCATTATTCAGCCACACGGTGGCAATACCATTCTTCAGTATATATTGTGCACAAACCATTTTTGAGATTCATTTTGAGGCTGCAGAAAGGACTACTACGCCAGTAAGCAATTCATTTAAAAAAACGAAGAGAAAAGAAACACACCACTTAAAAATGTTAATTGACTGGCATGCCCATTGCATATTGACGATAATATAATAATCGAATGTCAGACTGTATAACAATATAATGATTTAGTCAAAAACATCTAGAGTGCTGAATAATGTATTTTACACAATTAGAGATTATCTGGCAATATCCCAAATATGTTATGATAATCCCTAAACAGAATAAATAAATACATACATAAATAAATAAATAAATAAATAAATAATCAACAGATGTCTCTCCACCCCGTCTCCTATAGGATGTCTATTGTGTTTAAAGAAGCCTAGGGCTGTAGCCTAGACTTGTTTGCCTTGGCTGGTGGTAAATGTATTCAGAAGAAGTGGCATGTTCCTGGAGACTGTGTCTGCCTTTCTTAGAGAACAGATGGTGTTGTTTCAAAAATACCAATTAGCAAGGAGGGTAGTAACCACCGGTGGTAGTCCTCTCTCTCTCTCTCTCTCTCTCTCTCTTCCTATTGTCTCACTCACTCTTTCACATGTACACACACACACACACACACACACACACACACAAAACTGACCTCCTCCCTGCCTTTTTCCTTTTTCTGCAGTCCACTGTGCCATAAAGTTAAAACTAGTGTCTAAAAGCCACGTGATTGGAAGTGACATATGTCAGACGTTGGGGGTGCTTTGCAGGCAATCTCAGAAAGTATCCTCAAGTGTGTGTGTGTGCGTGGGTGCGTGGGTGCGTGCGTGCGTGCGTGTGTGTGCGTGCACAGGGGTCCGAGGGATTAGGAGCAGTGTGATATCTTGTCTGCCACTTGGTGCATAAAATGAAATTACAAGATAACAGTCGATATCTCGTCACGCTGGTCTTGGCTAACCTCACTCACCTTTTACAAACTGTTACATTCTTACTTGGCACAAGGACACCATGGTTGCTCTTCAATGCAGAAATTAACCCCAAACCAGCTGCAACTACGTGGGAATTTCCCCCCACTAAAAACCACTTTATGAGCGTTATTACATCAGATGTCTTTTCATTTGCGACCATGGGAGGTCATTGTAAAAATAATACTAAAGACCAATTCATCCCATTGCCTATTACACATTTCAGATGTGAAATCCAGCCATGTTCCCTTTTAACTCCAGCAACCTTGAACGCAAGTCCTCCCTCTGCTGTTAAGCGGGTGCTTGAAGGGCGAGAGCCAATGCAATCACGGTCCAGCGCTTTTATTGACCCAATGAAATACCTCGGTGTCTCCGGGGGCTTGGAGCTCAGGTTGGGGTCTATGTTGTCTGGGTTCATTAGTGTCTCCTTCACCAGCGCTCTCTCTATATCTCTCTCTCCATTCCTCCTTCCCCCCCCTCTCTCTGTGTCCCTCTCTCTCTCTCTCTCCCCACCCTCTAACACTTTATTTTCTACACCTCCTGTTTTGCTCTTTTCCCCAGAGGAGTTGAAGAAGAAAATGTCACCAAATCAAATTAGTGAGCGCCTCCAGCAGCGCCTGCCAGGCTCGCTCTGACTGTTCCACGGCACGATAGCATCACTCATGGAAGTTTAGAAATGTGTGTGTCCTTTCTTTATCTTCTCCAGGTGGGACTCTCTACGGTTAATCTCACAACCATCATTCACAAAAGTGTTTTTCTAATAATTACACCTAAATGCCATGTCACCAACCACTCCTGTTTGTATGGCTTGCACATACAAACATACAGTACATTACAAGTTCTTCCTGTGCTGTTGCATGCTACAGTATATGCCATCATAGCCTACAGTATATGGCAGAAAACACAATTTAAATAATAAATTATGTTTAAAAAGCTCCATAATATATCATTACAAATTTTGACTTTTGGACTTTTCATCCCTTCAAGCTGCAAGAAATCTGTTTCAATAGGGGTTATTATAAATTATGTCATACCTGTCAAATCTGACTGACTTGTTTTACATCACCATTCATTTAAGAGCAAAAACTAAATCTAAATCAATAAAGTCCAGGCCTTTCACGACAGACAACTGGAAAAAACCTTTAAACACTTTATATGCACAATGTTTAGGTAAATAAAAATTACAAAATTAAAATAAAAAATATTCAGTGCCTTTACATTTCTCATAAAACATTTTGAACACATTATCTATTCAAGACACAATTTGTAAAGGCAGAACATACTGCTGTCTCTCTGGTGGATGGCATTTTCATTATTCCCCTCAATGTATTTTGGTGGACTGAGGAATCCATTTTGCACACGTCTTATTTTAATATGCGTTAATGTGTGTTAACCTTGGTGGCAAAAAAAAACCTCCTAGCCTCTCTTCCTCTTTAAATAGTCTTTCATCATTTGGTGGGAGAGGGCTTGGGCACTTCACAGACTGCAAAAGACTCCTAATTAATAGTGTCCCCAACCAATTGAAAAGCCAAGGACTTTCTGGCAGTAGTGTTTTGCTGTTGTGCATGTTTCCCTGTGTTTATGGAATTAACACAATACTGTAAGGTCATTTACAAGCCAAAGAGCAAGAGCAAGACAGGCCCAGAGGAGGAGATATGGGGGTACTGCAAAAAATAATGTAGAAATACATTCCCAAGGTGCTCCATCACAACCGGATGAAAGCGCCGACTGTCCTTCCTCACCATCAATATGCAAATGGGAGAAATGGCCCTTGAGTGCAGGAGCCGTTCTCTCAAGTGCATTCATTAGCAACCGTTAGCATAATTGATTCCCATCCCTGCCATAAAACTGGTCACTCCCTGTGCCTTGTACTCCAGGGGCATCGTCGAGGGACGTTGCAGACCGTCTTCAATCATAAATCATTAAGGGGGCGCTGCTAGCCAGTGGATTGAGCTAAGGCCCCAGAGACGTGCCGCCACATTAATACTGTCACTGATGTCTAAATCACCGATGTGACACATAAAGGTGCATCCAGGCTGGCGTTTAGGCTAGCCTCCACCTCCCCACGCTAACACGGTGTGAGGCGTGTGGAACTGTGGCAGTGAGTGTACCTAAACCCAATGAATCAGTGGCATACATAAGCTAATATTGTACTAGTGTAATGATGGAGTAGCTGCGTGCTAATCAATGTAAACTCATTCATGTCAACATTCACAGAGGAAACATTATGAACGAAAATATGATCTGATGGTCGTATTGATTATTTTTGATTAATTATTTAATATTTTTATTTACTGTGTTAGTGTATATAGAGTAGTCTACTGTCTGTGTTTTGTTAGTCCTGATTAATTTTCTGGGTCTAGAATATAGAATATTTGTTTTCTTTGAAGTCAAAACAAGCTTCTGCTTGCATACAGTAAGGATTTAGGGACATAAAGAGACACTCCGCTGAAGAATGTCAAGTTGTGCTGAGGGAGAGAGAGGGAGGTAGGTTTCTCCTGATGTATCGCAGATTTCTTTGCCAAGTAAAACGTATTCATTAAGCATATTCATTACCGACGTCAGCAAGCCCCCAGATGGCCAGAAAATTGGCTTTGTGTTGAGATGTGGATTCAAGCGTGCATATTAATGGACGACAGATGTAAATGTATATTCATATTCCTTTGCTCCTTTCTATTCTAGCAGATGAACTGATCATTAATCCAGATAGTAGGGTAAAGGCTGTACGTCTGCGATGCAGTTGACCTTGTGTGTTGTCTTGGCGATTGCATGAGTGCTGTGTGTCTGTATGTATGCATGTTGTACATTAAATGATCTGTAACATTCAAGTGTTTTCATGCTAAACAGTAGGGTTTAATGTGCTTTATACTGTACAGACATTTAAGCAGAAACATTTCTGAGATTTGTTTGTCTCAGTATAGGTCCTTCACCAATTTAGCCTAATGGCAATTTAGTTTTTTTTTTCCCATACTTTCAATAATACAATATTTTACACATGAATATACCCAACACAAATTTAACTTATTTTGAAGGCAGCATTTGCAATCTGTTTTTTCTTGTCCAAATACGCTTATAGAAAATGTAGCCACAAGAGGGCAGTAGTGTTCTCTCTGCCATTCTTAACAGTAATTCGTTCAGCCTCAGATGTTAGCATCACTTTACAATGCTGTTCTCAATATGTATGTAACATGACAGTAATTACAAACATATTTTGATCAGCGAACCACTAATTGGGAAACCTTTTATTCTATTCTATGCTATACATTAAGCTAAAATATAAGAGATTTGTAGCTTTAAAATGTTGTTATACATGTAACAACCTTAGCTTACAGTTAACTTATGTTTTGAAGTGCAAAAATAGGCTACATACTGTATAGTATATAGCTGCATATGACATAGACTGCACTGTATATTTTACATTTACTTTAGCCATTCGTCAGTCCATGTACATACTGTATAGTTTACTAAAACGTACTCTCTCTTACTGTAAACAACATTAAAACATTCTCATTTCTGATGCTCACATAACCATGTTTTTATACTAGGTCTCATTGTGTAGCCTATATGTCACAGTGAGAACAAGGGATTTCTTTTATAGAAATGGCCTCATAAACTAATTTCCCTAACAGTGTGCTGCTCAATCAGAGTAAAACCGTCTTTGCATAAGTGTGTGCCAATATGGAAAATTAAAGCCTGTTAATAAAAAGCAGCTCTAAATCAATGGGGGCCCATAAACGTTACGGGGTGATATTAAAATGTGGGGGGGAGCAATGGTGTCATTAACACGCTGGGCTTGAATTATCATGTTAATTTAATATCCAGTCTTCAAATGAAGCAGAAAGCCCAATAAAGGTCAATTAAGCAACTAGCCTCCCATCTCCATTTAGAGTTTTATGGCCTTGTCTAAATCACGGAGCTGCTGCTTGCCCTACTACCCTATTGGCTGCTAGAGACCATAGAGAGCCAATAGGAACATGTGCTGTCAAGGCTTGTGTTGCCGGAAAGTTTGGTTTGGTACCAATCTGAAGCCAGTGTGTTAAAACTGGTTTAACCTTTTACCCTAACAACCAACCTAATAACTAACCTTTTACCTTAATAACCATTTTAAATGACGTACACTGTGTTAGTCCAAATGCTCACCACAATACCAAGCTTTACGCCAACAGGCATATTTTATATAGCTCAGGCAAGAGTATCTAAAATGTTATCTCGGGTATACCTTCGGTGAATTTAGACGTGGTTTGTGTGCCGCATATTAGTTCCAGCTCTGTATGCTGTAGGGAGCAAGATAACCAGAAAGTGTCTGATAAAACTGAGCTCCAATAGACACTCAATTCTCCACAAGGAATGTGGCTTTCTTATTGATTCTGCTTGACGATCATGTGTGAAATTCTAGATTGCCCCGCCATCCCCCTCCAACAAATCGTTTATCATAGATTATTTATCTATACATTTTAGAATCTATACATTATTTGTATTTCAGTTTGCATAGGCTATATATTTACTGTTCGACACAAAATAATTGTCTTTGATTACACCAATATATGGACTAAATCAATCATAAAGCAATGTCACTTATTGTCATTAGTTTGGATGTAGCACAACAGTCATTGGTGAAGTCAATCTAATGACCATAAACTCTGGTAATATATCAAAATATCAGACCAAAATGCCGACATCATTGTAATATGGATGGTAATTGAGGCATATTATTGACATCTAATGTCGCTCCACCGGAACGAGGTGCACGAGCTGTCAGAGGAATGATGAATAATTCCCATGTAAGCACAATATGCATTGACCGCTTATTGACTGCCTGAAGCCTGAGCGCTGAGTTGACCCGGAATTATGCAGATCCATACTCTTATGAATAAACCATCTCAAGGTAGTTAGGGCTTCCGTAGTTATAAAGGTTCATGGTTTAAAAGGATGCCAGAGCTATTTGAATGATGATGATAATAATAATAATAATAATAATAATAATAATAATAATAATAATAATAATAATAATAATAATAATAATAATAACACACTGCGGTTACCACTTATAAATGATACGAATTAATGTGTTGTAAAACGAAAGGAACTTCTCTGCCGTACACATAAACACCATGACTTCATTAATATCTCAACACCCGCACACATCAATATTATGTAAGAATTTTGGGGTACAGTACATATTGCCCTTTATGCTTTCCTGAATTCATTATTCCCCTTTTATTAAAGTTAAATTAGGCTCTCATCTTAAAACATAAATACATTTAATATAATTTCGACATATTGTATGTACATGACCCCTCTTGGTGTTACTATAATACTATTGTGTTTACAGAAGTTTCTTCTACCGTATATCAATAATCTCCAATCCGGAGTTATTAGTTGGTTTTCAGTATTTACAAGGTGGGTGGGAACAGCACAGAAATGTATCAAATGTTATTTTGTGCTAAATGTTTTGATGCTCCATCGTAACATTCAAGGTACATTTCAGGTCAGTTCTGCCTGCATGCTAGTTGACGTCTGGGGCAAAACAACTGTCGATTCAAAGCCTTCCCGATTCTCATGCAAAATCATCTAAGATACGGTAGGTAGCATTTCTACTAGCTATCCCTGTCTGAGAGGCACCCCATACAAAATACATTAAATGCAACAATTCAGCTAAATGTTAAGGTAGTGAGCCTTATTTCCTTCCACCACATGCTACAGTACATCTGGATAGTGTCTCAACACATTACATGAGTGAATGAGCTTTTGACCCACATACTCTAATGGGATTTTTGGTGTCTAGAATGAAGTGACAACTCAGACATCTACTTTATAATGTGATTAAAGTAAATCCAACCGATAAAAAAATACATACAGTATTACTGTCTCTTTCACACTCATCGATATGAAACTCAGGTTGATCTAGCGGTTTATTTATGTTTTATTCACGAGCCATGCAATGTAATAAAATGTGTTGCTAATGCTACTACATTTTGACTGTGGCCATAATATCACAAAGCAACCAGCCATTCTCCTATATTCCAAGACTTATCATAATATATATTTTGTTTAGCATAAAGCCATTCTAGGATGTTCCAGCACACCCAGAGAGAGCCGTGTTGTGCTGAAGGCAACCTGTCTGTCCCACCCATAAGGACCATCTGTCATTACTGCAGATCAATGCAGGTGATAGATGCGGAGTGGTAGCTGAGCTGACAGCACCGGGGCAAAATTCCTGGAACAATGTGGTCTTGACCCGACAGCCAAAACACCAGATTTTGATAATGTACTGTATCTGAGTCAATGCTGGGCTAATATTAGACCGTCATAAAATCGATAAACCGGGTTTTGGAAGATCATAAACTTAAATCATAACATTGATTCTGTGTTTTTATTAATATCATTTTTTTTAGGTCAAATGTTTTGATTAAAGGTACCACTTCTTGATTGTGTAATAGCACCCCTACAACCCCAAACCTAGGAATCCCCTATGAGGGAGGGTATAGAGAAAAATAGAAAAAAAAGAGTATCATTGTTTCAAAACCAAAACAACGGCATTTGTACAATCCTGGTTTGAACTACAACACCAGGCAGAATAACATCTGGTGATTGGCTGTCCTTCGTTAGTGGTTCTGCCTTTGTCATTGGGTTCAGTCATGATTATCAGCATTACACAAAAAAGCATACATAATATTAATAATAATAAGTCATTCATATTATCACAATAGCATGGTATTAATATCAAAAGTACACAATATTAGAAATATTATCATTAATATAGCTCTCTTCCCATATTTATGGTCTGCACGGCCTTTAGAAACATCATTGTGAGAATGACGTGTCTGCATGCAGTTAATGTACAGCAAGGCAGTGCAATAGGCACGGTGAGCGACGTGCCATCCATACTTCCACACATGTCAAAGCATGACATCAAAATAACCAGACCAGACCTGTTTGGATCCACAGGGTGAAATCAAGAGGACTGGACATGATTTGATGTAGCCCATTTCACACTCTGCAGAGAGGGGGTCCAGCTGAATCCCCAGGGTTTTAGACAAGATCATTAAAGGATTTTCAACACAAGACATTCTTAACAGTGATGAGTAGACAAAACGAATGGCTTTTCTCCGATTTTAGACGAAGAAATTGAATTCTAGGGCAAAAAAAACAAAAAAAAACAGACCTAGAGGATCCCCTGCGGTGTTCATTCTTCGTCTTTATTCCAAGCATGTCAGCTCTTAACCCTCTCATATGGATTCACTTTTGTTTCTTCCAATGGCGTTTGGCACTGCATATAGTACAGCGCTATGCTGACAGGAAAATCTATGGCATTGACAAACAAATTGACTATACCGTATTTTTTGAACTGTAAGTCACACCGGAGTATTGGTCCTAATGAGTTATTAAGAGGAAAATAACACATACAAGTCACTTTGGACTGTAAGCCACATTTATCACTTTTTTGCTTTCAATTGTCACTATACACGACAGTGCCATCTCTTAGCCGTAAAATCCACATATAAATCGCACGACCCGTCAGACAATAAATCCCCCCAGAAAATATTTATTTTCATAATTAGCTCTTAACTTTGAACTAAAGCTAACATAATGCGGTCGATGACTTAAAAAATCACCTAGTTATAGAAAACATTTACTCATATGCGCTGGTAGTCTTCATAAGACAGGTGTACGTTCGGTAAAACAGGAAAAAAGTATATAAGGACACATAAATAAACACTTCATATTACACCATCTATGTATTCTCCTTGAGATGCACACATACATACAACTGGACACGCACGCATGCACGCGCGCACAGTTAGACACACTAACACACGCACACTTTTCCCTCTCTTACATACACGGGCAGTAGGGATTGCTTGGGAAAAACAGCACCTGCGCCTCTATTTGAAAACTATTTAGGGCTGCATCAAACTCTATCAGGCCAGGTCTGATTGCGGTCGCCTCTTCACAGTCCCCCAATCACTCAGTGAGTCAATTAGCCCCCCCACCCCACCCATCTCATCCAAGACACAAACACACACACACACACACACACACACACGACAGACTCCCATTCCCCCTCTGTCAGCTGTGTGGAACGAGAATCCATCGGCGGCCTACAAGCGACACCTGAGGCCCCCTCCCTCCTTCCCTTTACCCGCTTCTAGCTAATAGTTGCGCTCCAAGGGCACCCGAGCCACAATGGCATTCAATTCACCCCCATTGTACCCCTTTTACCAAGCCTCGCTCCGGCAACTCAACAACTACTTAACTGGCGATAAGAGAGGAAGAGGATAGAGTGGAGGGCAGGCACAGGAGGAGACGAGTGATTCGGCAACAGAGGGGGACCTCCTCTAACCTTTCCCAAGATCATTTGCTTTGTTTTGTGGAGGCACAAATGTCTGTGCCCCCCTCGCGCATGTGCCAACACCAGCCTTCAATGTGTCGTTGTCACTGCTAACGTGCGCGCATGTGTGCGAGCGTGTGCGGGTTGTATATGCATTTTGGTGACTCTTTGGGTTAGCGGACAGCACGCTCGTTCTCAATTGGTTATTTATTCAGGGCCTTTTGAAATAATCGAGTTGACGCATCTGTCAGATGGCGAGAGGAGGAATGCTAAAAGGTCACCGGGCGAGGTACCAGCTGCTCGAGCACCAAACCTTTCCTGCCTCCAAATAGCACTCGTCATTACACCAGCACAGATGGGACTCCTGCCTTTCATTTCTGTTTCGCTCGCACACAATTACAGCGACACACAGCAGCGCGCGTACTAAGCCTAGTGCGCGCGCGCCTGTGCGTACGCACTAATGGTGTAAACATCCATCTATACAGACACTTGGGTTCACACCAGACACTGTTCGGGTTGGAGAGCACGTCCACCGCGTTGAGACACGTAACACACACATACACACACACGCATGTGTACAAACACACATACACAGTCTCCAGGTCTGACTTGCACGTACAAGGTCAGCATCAGCTGTCTACAGGGAATGCATGCCCCTCATACCAAGGGCAAGACAAAAGGGACAGAACGCAGAGGACTACAACAGGAAAACGTGTTCTTTCCACAGTCGGCCTGCCTAGTCTCTCGTACAAGTGCTTGTGATTTTATCTCACAGCTTTTCAGCTGTACTGTTTCTTGTCTTGAGAAAAGGTCTAAGGGATGTTTAATTAATGTCCCAACCTTCTATTTGTTGATATACGATACAGCATACTGTCCTCTTGAACCTCTTGATACTTTGCGGTATCTCTGTACAGGGGTGCGTTTCCCAAAAGCATTGTTGCTAGCTACGTTAGCAACTCACATGGTTGGAACAACACAGTTGCGATGCAGGTGTTTCCCAAAACCATACAGTAGTTCCAGCGAACGTTCGTAGAATTGTAAAATTGGGTCGTTCGAACTACAGCTCGCGAGGTGTTGTTAGAAGCATAGTTCGTGGTGACTACGTCATAAATGACAGAAGATCCAGTCAAATAAGCTTATTAGAAAGGCATGTCTATCTAATCTTGCTGTAAGAAAACAGTAGAACTAATTGTTTTGAAAATGTAACATTGTTGTAAAAGTAATCCTACTTTTAAATGGAATCTATTTCTCAATAGGCCTACATGAGTAGACTGTATTGCACATGTAGCCTATGCCTACAGTTTACTAGGCTATATCATTTATTTATAGGATCAAAACAGATGAAAGATGAAAAAGCATAACTTTTTTCCCCTTTATCTCGCATACAGAATATGTCTGTTATTCTAATCTTAATCAAGTAGTGCTTTCTTTGCCGTTATTAAAAAACAACTTATCGCTAGTGTTTCAAACCCACGTTATTGAGAAAGACTATCAATCACGATCACACACATATCCAATTGAGCCACTGAAGCTGCTTTGAAGATTGTTGGCCATATAGTAGATAGGCTATATATTTGTATGAATAGTATAAATGTTTAGACTACACAAAGTGTATTGCACTGAGTGCAATGTATTGCTAATAGTTAAAATTCCTTCTAGAACTAAAAAATAAGCAAGATAGGAGTGCAGAAATGCCAACAGCGGGGCTTTATTCTTATTATATAATATTAAAAATATATTTATTATAGATTAGATTATTTTTATTGTTTTATGTTACTGTTATTATCTTTTCTGATGTTAGCGTATATGAATAGGCCTACTCATATTTGAAATATTGTTATGGTTGTTGTTAAAGCCTATTGTAGCTTATGAGCAGGTTGTATGAATAACCTAGATAATCATTTTATAATTTCATATGATCACAACTGCCCTAGGCTATTGAATTCAGGCAGAACATGACAAAGATTGTGTGCTTTTGCAAGTTTCCCGCTGTAAAACTACGGTGGTTGAAACCAACACAGTTTTCCTAACCTAAACCATTGTCGTACTAACAATGTTCGGCACTTTTTGGAAACAGTCCTCGGATGTTCGTTAGTTCAACGATGCATAGTACGATGTAAGTTCAATGCTAGCCTTTGTCGTTGTACGGGAAACGCACCCCAGGTTTACTGTATACTGGAGGTGAAGAGGTGAAACTTTGTGGAAAGGTTTTGTTGGAATAGAATGTTTATTTATTTAAAACATGTTTAAATCTTATACACTATTTCCTTCCTGAAAGCAATGCAGCATTATTGCCACCTTATTAATGACCTTCCATAAGTAAACCAAACCAGTGTCTATATTTGTGATTTGCATAGACACCAGTGAGTTAGCATTTGTTCTTCTCTAGCTGTGCTTTTCTGAGACAACAACAAATCCCATTGATAATTTTAAAATTATGCGCACTCTCAAGTTTGAGAGCGGGTTATTTTTGCTTCACTGCACAAAAGGCTGAATTGCTTTGAAATGCTTAATTGTTCCATGGTAAATCCTATAGCCTATTTATGTGTTGTCTTTGCCAGGCTAGCCATTGTTCTAGCTAGCTAATGAGGTTGAAGGAACCCAAGGCAATGCTGGAGAAAGAAGGAAATCGTGTGGGACAATGCAAAGCTTGCTCTATGCAAATATGCAGAAATATGGAGTTAGCACTGTTTTCCTGGTTCTACAATTAATCTGTATCATTACACCGTGTGTTGCACTCAAACAAAGAGCAGCAGAGGCACATTAAGGATATGTCTTAATTGCTACACTAGGCCATACATTGGGAGACTAAGACACATTATGTGTTGCATTGTGAGAACTTTATGTGCATTTCTCATGCCAGCTAATGACCAGGAACACAATTCAACGAATAGTGTACCGCCGAGAAGTGGCTTACACTACGCTTTCTATATTTGTTTCATTCTGAGGGATTCATTAAAATTGTAAAAAATATATATATACAGTACATAATGCAATGCATGATCCCTAAAACAGAATTGCACCATAGGTATAGTTTTTTCTGAAGTGGACTTACTTTTTGAACCGTGCAGTAATAAAAGTTTTTATTTTGCTTACGGAGTTCTTGCCATACGCACCAACTTGGTTTGACCCACAAACACGTTATCTGCCCCATAGATAACAGGCGCCATTGCATATTTTATCAGTGACATTTCTGGTCTTATACACGGGAAATGGAAATACAGTGGATGTGGTGCATTCCACCACACATCACTTCGTACAGTGCATTGTATAAGGTGTGTTTTATTTTGTTGCCGGCCATACAACTTTAACGACTGTGTTACTGCTGTGCAAAATATCACATGCCAATATGGGCCATATATATTCATAGCATATCAAGGGCATGAATAAAGAAGACACCACATCATTACCATTTGGCCAACACTGAAAAATCTAAAGCGTATGATTGAATATGAGGCATTATAATGTGAATTCACAAGCCTTTAAAACTGCCCCCGCAACCGTCAATAAAAGGGTCACTTTGAGATCCGCCGCTATATCTCCCCAAATAACATCACACACAGAAGCTGTGCTTGTGTCATCGCCACCGCGAAACACGGGCTTCCTGTCAGACCATTCTCACTACGCTCATGTGTCACCCTCCTATCTGACCCATTCACATAACTTCCAGAAGAAGCCATGATGGGGGACGCAAGGATGACTCCAAGCGTCTGTCTGTCTGTCTGGACAAACAAGGCTTCAGCATCATGTCGACAACGCCAGGGCATGTGTGTGTGTGTGCATATAGAGATTGAAATACTGTACTGTATGTGTACAGACATAATTCAAATTGGATTTGACAAGACGAGGTACTGGTATATATGTGTGTGTGTGTGTGTGTGCCCTAGCTTTACAGTTCTAAATGGGAAATTGCCACAATTAATAAACATGAAACTTGCCGTCATTGTTAATTAAACACTCTTATCTAATGTTTGAATGTGTACGTGTACATTACATTAATGTGATGAATACCCCCACTCAGTTATTACTCCCACTTTTCTTCACTGTCAGATTTAGGGCCCTAACCCCTTTGTTCCAACCTCTACCCTCAAACACACACACACACGCACACACATGCATGCACACATGCAGGCACGGACACACACACGCGCGCGTGCGCGCGCACACACACACACACACACAGTTGGAATAAAACAGTGTATTTTATGACTCCAGTGCACCAGAGCATATTTCCAGCTGTGGTAATGTTTCAGCTTGTACGGGGGTGGCAGGAGAACATGATGGACAGGCATCTGGTCACACAGAGGACAGACTCCACTGACAGGACAGCATTAATGGAATTAACAGAGCAGATAGCAGGATTTGTGTGTGTGTGTGTGTGTGTGTGTGTGTGTGTGGCTTTTAAGGCTACTGTTAGAGACAAGGTTAGTCTCAGCCTTCCGTTCTTTAACACTACGTCACATAAGCAACTCTGTCTGATACATATGCCCTCGTAAGCTCGACACGGGACTCTCTGACTTTCGGGAAGTAATACTGTTGATTTCCATTGGCTGTATGTCTTCGTATAGCTCCGTAATTTCTGCTACAACGAGCGCAGTGCTTTATTTAATAATTTCAAATGAAACATTTATTTTAATCAGTAACCGTAGACTAGTACAAATTGTACAGATTTACAAGACCTGTAAACAGCCAGAGTCCTGTTGTTTAGTTTTCCTCATTGCAAGTTTAACGTCTGACTGGTCATTGAGTTACGTGGTTGTCGTGCATGTCAATCAAAACCCCTCGCTTGTCAAGTAGGCGGGTACTGACACAGCGCTGTGTCCCAGATAAATGAAGAATTATAGTGCTGCTGTTGCTGTTGGAGGTGAACAGTCAACGTTGCTCTAGTCCAAAGTCAGTCTGGAGAGAAGGCTCAAGATAAAGGCAGGGTTAGTCATGTTCAAGAACGCTTGCTAACAATATCCCTCCCCATGTCCTCTGCCCTCCGCGGCGCCAGTCCATACATTGAAAAACCCATTGAGAAGCAAAACGTAGTACTACGGTTTTGTTGATGTGAGCGGTGTTCCCCACTTATTATGTTCCTATTTACGCCACCAGGGCTGAGTAAAAGTATCAGATCATTTTTTCAACACACACAAAGAACAGTAAGCTAGTGAAATGTGAGGGCATATTTGACAAAATGTGTATTATCTTACACATTTACAAACCTTTAAGCATAAATGTTGAATGTTCAAGAAATTTGATTACAAATGAGCATGAGTTTAAATAAATAATAAAACAATTATGAAAAAGTATTTAATAGATTTTATTTTTAATAAAAACAATATAACTACTTTGTAACAAGTAACTTAATTTAAACACACCACAAAACATAACAAACACATTAAAACTCACATTAGTTGATATGTCATTTCTTTGAGATAGTTTCCAGGTAATCAGTGAGTAATTGAGGTTGAGCTGCAAGTAACTATCCTTATACAGGTCTCAAGTAGGCCTAAGTAAAACAAACTCCCCTCTATTTCACATCAAACAGATAACGGGCGTGAGAAAGTTTCAAGTTTTCATATTCAGGGATTTCCTGAAGGTCGTAGGTCAAAATGTAACAAATGGGTTAACGTAAAAGCATCTTGAAAAACCTTCACGATACAAAGCCATTGTATGACTGTGGATCACGGTCAAGCAATTCATAGCCACGAACTTCTCCTAATGCTTCGGGGGGATTAAAAGTGACTGGCGTTGTGTATCTGCTCTCAAAGCCAGCCAGGACTTAGGGAAGTTACACCCAGCAATCCTTGGCTCGTGGTCTGATGTGTTATGACAGTGATGAAGAAGACGATGTCTCCAGTCACAATGCTGATGGGGGCAGTTTAAAGTTTATATGCTGCAGTCTTTAGGCTGTCACCGCTTGGCCCGCACGGGGCTCACTTATCATTCGCTCTTTCTCTCTTTTGCCACAGCTTCCCCATCAGAGAGAGCCTGTGTGCATACACTCTCTGTCCTTACAGTAATGCCCACACATCAGTTTCTCTCAGTCCTTTCCCCTCTTCTCCAGCCAACCCCCTCTACTCTTGTCGACGTTGGCAATAATCCACTATAATCATGGCTGACAGCTCTGACAGTGGCTAACCTCTTGTCCTGGTGGCAGGGGCTTTCTCTTTGTGCTGCGATACCAGTATCACTGGACAGAACTCTCTACCTCTCTCTCGCTCTCTCTCTCTCTCTCTCTCTCTCTCTCTCTCTCTCTCTCTCTCTCTCTCTCCTACAACACCTATAAAGTTATAAAAAGTATACTCTAGCAATAATCTGCCCCTCGCCATCCCTTTGAACATTGATAGTACGTCTTGATCTCTATCAGTCTGTATTTTTTCTTTGTTGGGGAGTTCCAGAAGGTGTGGGATTATAAAGTATCTTTGTTTAGGGTCAATACTGATTATGATAGACTATTCTCTGTATGTTTTCTGTATCTCTCTCTCTCTCTCTCTCTCTCTCTCTCTCTCTCTGTGTCACTCGGCCCTGATGTCTGTGTGAGTGAGGAGGTCTGGGACCCTGCCCTGTCGCATCTCCTTAATCACAGCGAGCGCGCGCTTGCGGTGTTCCATCATTCCCTGCGTTCGTCCGCGGCAACACAACGGCGCGTGCACACGTGAAGCAAACGCACACTTGTCCCCGCGGGGAGGGGCCCTTGACTGATAGCTGCGACCATGTACAATGTCATTAATCTCCGGAGAACAAGACAAGGAACGACAAATGGGAAAGAAAGCGAGCGGAGGGAGAAGGTGAGGGGTGGGGGGGGGGGTCTCCTCCGAGGTGTGCTCCTCCAACCACACCCACCTCCTTTGAGTTGTGGCTACGCTCTATTCTTTTATAGAGACCCATAAAACGAACCGATAAACATCGCTTCATTAATGTTCGTATGGAGCGAGATAATGAGCCAGCGCATTTCCAGTCAACAGCGGCACGAGAAGGCCTTCACAAATGTCCGAACATACAGACAGCGTGTCAATGAAATGATGGCTTTGAGTGCCTGGAAGAGAGCTGAGGCTGAAAGCTGCTGGACGTATGTCACATACCCATACATAAGTTCTGATGTCTTTTGTGCTGTTGCTATGATGTGCCAAATGTATTTGGTTATGTATTGGTCTTGTCTGCATATGTATGCATTTGGACACAGCTATGGACACCTGAGTGGGACTAGCAATCAGCGGTGCCGAGCAGATCGGGCCCTGCAATTGGCGGAAACTTTGTTTTTACAGGCTGGGAACCATGGTTTCGGGGGAGGCAACGGGTGTCGAGAACGAAAGTGAGAGGAAGCAACAGGAGAGACCCAGGAGCGACACGCCACGAACGAACCAACAATGAAAGGGAAGGCATTAGTGTCGAATTGGGAGGGGCGAACGGGGAGCTGGGTTTGAGACAAAATTAAAGACTTTGTTATCGCAGGTTGGAGGAGCATGACGTGGAACGAGGGGGTGACCAGCGTATACACTGGGCCATCTTGCCGCTCCAGGCATTGGGAGTAGCGGCTGCATTCCCGACCGCAGCGTTCGTCTCGGAGTTCCCTGGTATTCACGAACTGCCCTGACATAGGCTGTAGCTGCCGCCATCTTTTCACCTATTGAGGTTTGGCAAGGTCAAATGGCCGTGGGAACAGTCAATCGGACTAACCAGGTGAAACGGACATAGTCACCGGAGGGGAGGAGTCGCCGACTCAACTTTTCGTGTGTATGTCTGTGTTGTCCAGGACAAGCCTGCTAGAGGCGCACCTAAATTATAGGGCCTGACGTTTTTCCATGCATAGGTCTGAATATGATTGCCTTGGACTTTTATTAGTGTGTTTCTATTCTCCACTGTATTACGTTGTTGTTATTGTAGTGTGCGTTTTATGGATTGCCGTGTGTGTTTTATGGATTGCGGTGTAGTGCTGTGTGTGTATTCCCAGTGACGGCTCCTGCTCCAAAAATTTGGGAGGGCAATTGTTTTGGTGACCCATTCAATAGCCTAGGTAAATTA
>JAODUK010000003.1:1656567-1667390 GCA_027564635.1 Typhlichthys eigenmanni | reverse complement strand
TGTATCTACCAGTTTATACCCTATACCCAAACAATACTACATGTATCTACCAGTTTATACCCTATACCTAAACAATACTACATGTACCTACCAGTTTATACCCTATACCCAAACAATACTACATGTATCTACCAGTTTATACCCTATACCTAAACAATACTACATGTACCTACCAGTTTATACCCTATACCCAAACAATACTACATGTATCTACCAGTTTATACCCTATACCAAAACAATACTACATGTATCTACCAGTTTATACCCTATACCTAAACAATACTACATGTATCTACCAACTTCTACGCTACCCAAACAAAGCAATGCAAGTCCACTAGCCATAATGCTGAGAGGCCCACCTGTGAGAAATGGCGTCAGCCGTGACAAGGAGGAGATGAATCACTCCTGGGCGTAACACGGGCCGAGCACGGCTCGTTGAGAGAGTGTGTGTGTGTAGCCTGCAGTCGCAACACTGCAGCCACCGTGATGTATTGTCTGGAACAGCCATAAGATATATTCACCATTTTACTCCTCTCTCATTGACAGTGAAACACAACCTTGCCCCTGTGACATTTGTTTCCCTGCTGCTGCAAAAGACAATGGGCTTCACAGCTGTAGGACTTATGAGGACACATGTGTTGCTGGCTGGCTACCAGGGTCTGACACTGGCATGGATTCATACACCTAAATATATAACCGGGATTAGTTACTCAATATTTTTAAAGCACAAATGCATATTATTTACATACATGTGCGTTCTAGCTTGTCTGCATGACCATAATGTGTTACCACGATGCAGCCATCTGTCACATTTAGAATGAGACGTCTTATTCAATGAATGATGATGGAGTGACGGCAATTTAAAGATAATACACTTTACGTCAATAAACTAGAAAAATCACTCATAATAGCTATTTCTATCTATCTGGATTAGCTCAAGAACAAGTTCACAGCAGGCAGCCCAGTGGTAGATTGAAGACTGAATTGATGTGATTCCAAAGCTCCATATGGCTGGTTGCCCATGGTTGTCTTTCTCCCTTCCACTAGGGGGAGCTGTGGTATACCAATAGAGGGCTTTCTCACCTGGCAAACATAAAGATAGCCTAGTAGGCCCTCATAGAATGAAATAATGGAGAACAAGGCTATATTATTCAGAGAGATCACATTTTATTAAACCTTTAATCATTTATGTTGAACTAAAGGAACATTTCAGGCTAATAAAATGGAATGTGTAGCCGTAGATGTGTTGGAATACTTTTTTATCGCGTGCCTTCTCTGTAGCCTAGAGTCCTTCCAGTGATAGACCGATGTTTACCCGATGGTCTTAACAATAGAAGAGGGAAAAAAAGATGGAGGTAGAAAACTCCAAGGTAACATTTGTCAGCGGCAGTCTGTCGCTCGCCTGATTGACTTCATAGAGAGATGCGGCGAGACTCCACTGGGGCGACGCTTGAGTGCCTCTGATCTTCATTTTCCACCACCCCTGTTATTTCTCCCTTTCTTCTGTTCTCCTTCTCCCTTATTCTCTGTCTGCCTCACCCCTCTCGTTTCATTGGACTCAGATCTCTCCATTGCGCTAACCTTTCATTATGACAAGACAAAGCTTTAATCTCTCACGAACCATTTCCCCCTGTGACAGGTGGAGTGTGCAGTGATGGCCATGACACACATACACTCACACACACACACTAAAATACAGTACATCTAGTCTCTCACCCACACACACACACACACACAGTTAAATACATGTAGTCTCACAAGCACACGCAAACATGCAGGAGATGCCGTTATTTCCAAGATTGCTTCATGACAAAATGATAAAAGGGGAGAGAGAGTAGAAGAGAAAAGAGAGGTTGTTGGGAGATTTATTTTGCAATTCAGAAAATGTGTTCTTTTAAAGCACTTCAATAAAACAAGCATTTTGATGCAACGCAGCATGAATACCTCACCTTCCAACACACCACCCTTGGAAGAGAGACATCTTATTCGGAGACATTCTAAGCAATGCACTGGTCTCTCAGTTTGAGGGACATTAGCATTGTATTATTTTAATTCCGAAAGAAACATCGAAGGCCCTTTAATGTAAATTCACACTTCAAGAATTCAAGCTTTGTTACTTCAGCATTAAAGGCAGGGTCAGTAATTTTTAAGAACGCTTGCTAAATTCGAGCTGAAATCAAAAATAATATTTTTTCAACACGCACAGGGAACGGTAAGATAGAAAAATGCAAGGAGATATTTGGTGAATTTGACAAAATGTGTATTAGCTTGCAGTGGCTGACTTTACCTTCTTAAGGTCTTAAGATAATGTTTTGCAAAAACAAAAATAATTTCCCATTTACCAGAATTTGTGTTTCCATCCAACACTGAGCTCGGTTTCTTCTAAAACACATCAGAAGCAGTTTATAAAAAAACTATTAAAGTCATTAGCAGATAAATAAAACTGTGAGTTACCATAGTACCTACAGTGAACAAGGGGTGGTGAATATTGAGGTACAGTAAGCAAGCTAGTGGAGGATTAACAAAAGGTAATTCCCGCTTTAAACTAATTAGGTTCAGTGTGCTTCACAGGTGGCTCACAAGCACGTAATTGTCTGATCCAACAGTCCCAACAATAAGCGGTTACTCAAACAGTGTGTATTCTTGTCACTATAGCCACCCCCTACCTTATTTTGCATAGCAGCCCAAGAGCCACACTTCATAGCGACCTCATAATCACACCCCCTGCCAAGGTGACAGCCTGATTGGATATCTGAGGGAGGCGCCCGCATAAATTTACATACTAATTGCCCCCCCCAACCTCACCCCAGCACATACAAATGCACACACACACACACTTACGCTCTCTTTTGTCTCCTTGCTTAAATTAACGTCACGGTCGCGGCATGCAGTGATTGGACTCAAATATGTAACCAAACTGACAAATCCGCCACCCCCCCGTGACTTCATTCTTGCTTCAAAGTAGTTTTTGATGTAAACAGACTAGGTAAGGAGGGCGTGATTAGTATGTAACCTTGAGAGATATATTTGAGGAGCATGGTTTTAAAAATAAAAAATAAAAAATAAATAAAACACACACACACTAGACAATTCAGAAACGGGAGAATGGGTTTAATTATCGTTGCTTGTACCGAGGCGTCTTGCATTATGGTGTGTGTGAGAGAGGGATATATACGTATATATATATAGACATACAGAGAGAGCGAGTCTTGGCATTTGTGCTCAGCCAAGCGCTGGTGGAAGAGAGAATACATCAAGTAGGCGGAGCAAGACACCCCCGGGACCTAACACTTGGGCAACATCTGCTAGAGAAATCTTTTTAAAGTTTTAAATAATTTCTCTCAGTTCATTGAAAGGATTCATTCAGAGGACTCACTCACCACGTCGTTCAGTGACATTTCCAAAACGTCATGAGTCACTCGCAGTAGACATGCCTCTTCATTCACTGAACAAGAACATTCTTCCTCGATGTTCATGTCTTAATTCGGTCAGAGTTACTTAAGTGGATCAGTTAGTTCTCTGAACCGTTGACATAACCCACAGCCCACCTCCAAAAGGAGATTGTGAGGACTTGAAGACTGAAAGGTGCTATAAGCAGAGTCAAATGCTCTGTGAGAATATTTGCTGTGGTTAAAAGCCCCAGCCTCGATTTAGATTTGGACAAATCTGGCTCAATCAGGGCCTATTTTGCCCGATTGGTCCTGCAAATCTATCTTGCCTGTCAATCACATGAATGTGTGCACAGAACTGCACAGTATTGTCAATGGCGCTTTACAATGGCACCACAATGGACTCAAATCAGGGGGGCAGGGTCTGACTTTAGGCCTGAAGCAGCCTAACAATGCCAATAAAGCCAGTTTGGATGATTATTGTCATGATGTAATAACCATGCGAGATATGCACGTGCTAAATATCACACTTTTGTTATTTTCTAGCTAGCTCTCAAATTCTACATCCAGTAGCTTTAATGCAGTCAAAAGTGACTAAAGAATCAGTCCACGGCGTTGTAAAAAATGATTCTATTCACTTGAAAGATTTGCTCCTTCTGACTGACTCATTTATGCCGAAACATCTCTACCATCTGCCTCATTCCTAATGCAGGGAAAGAAGTTCCCCCCCTAAACCTTATATTTATGTAAACGTGTGAACACATACGGTGCACGTCTGTGCACACCTGGTGACATGTGCGCACAGGACCCCCAATCCCCCCAACACAACCAACCAAATACTCGCTCACAGACACTTGCCATGTAAATAAACATGTGGAAATGCTGTATAATATAGCTCGTCTATCTAGAGCTCCCACGCACGCTTTAATAGCTGCATGCGATGGGAACAGATGCTGAACCTTGCAGTGCCACTCGCTCACACCTACCCCTTACAAACACACACAAATGAACCGTGTAAATGCTCCTAGATGTCTACACACTTTCACATCTACTACAGCCACCATGTTGTTCAGCGGGAAAGAAAACCTTGAAATACAGCATCAAAACCACGACTGTTGGTGGCACAGGTTGACGAGTCCATATACAAATTGCCTGCGCAGGCAGGCAGTGGCCTTCTTGTCATTCAGAATGGGACAGAATGGCAAGAAACTGATTTGAAGATGGAGAGGGGGGGAGAGAGAGAGAAGGAGGGGCAAGAGATGACCTGAGGAGAGATTACTTCTTTTTTTTTTTTAAATACCGGAGACAGCCGGATAAAAACAGCCACAGACTTAATGACTCAATTTAGACGTTTAATTAGTTGAGCACATATCTCACTGGCTTCTGCACCCTGAGTAATCTGTGATGGAGTTTGGTGTGTGTATGGACTCTCTCTCTTTATCTCTCTCTTTCCTTGGTATACATAAATAATTCCCATTGCCTCACTGAGCACGCACAGAGCAATAGAAATGAAATATGGATGGAAACACGCCGTGGTGCTTTTGAAAAGAATTATTTCAAAGGCACTGAGGTCTCCTGAAATCTTCATGAGCCCCTGTTTTCCCTCTGCATCTCCCT
Source organism: Typhlichthys eigenmanni (assembly GCA_027564635.1). Lineage (NCBI taxonomy): Eukaryota > Metazoa > Chordata > Actinopteri > Percopsiformes > Amblyopsidae > Typhlichthys > Typhlichthys eigenmanni. The sequence goes on along the minus strand of JAODUK010000003.1, from coordinate 1,662,384 downwards.
GCTAGATAGAGGTGTTTTTTTCATCAGCGCGGCCGCCCTCATACATGCCTGTGCAGAAATATCAAAGACCCCACCGTCCACACACACACACACAAAGAAAAGACAAGAATGATAATCACAAACAAATATACAATAAATAAAGCAACACGCGCACACACAAACAATAAATCAAAGACATATTGGTTGTATCAAACTGTGATATGGCAATACAAACTCACCAACATTCTTACCGTAATTAATTCCATTGGGAATCTATAGCAACTGAAACCTTTGGAACCCATAGAACCTATTCCATGGAGTGTATAATGTGTAATAAGAGCAAAGCACTGAGTGTGACTCGTGACGTGCATGTTTGTGATTAAATGCGTTGCATCATGTCCATGTTAGTGGAGCAAGCCTGGGAGCTCGGTAGACACATAGAGTATAAATATGTGTTTGTGTGTGGGGGGGGGGGTGGGATATGTGCTCTTGGCGTTTTCAAATCAAACAACATGTTTGTATGGATTTAAAAAATGAGGGTAAAATTCAACAAAAAAAAAATGCTCTAACCACTGCGCCACTGTTGGCCTATAATGTTACATTATAGTTTTCAGAGTTTTAAGTGCAATTTGTATACATTCATATATTACATACTGTCACGTGTCTCTAAATTGTTTATTTTTATTATATTATTCATATTTGCATCACAGCAAAGGCCATTTATCTCAAACACCCACATCTCTAAATATTTGCAATCTTCCTTTCTCACCTCCTGTTCCCCAATCCTTTCTTTCTCTAACCATGTGTCCTCCACATTCTACTTCTATCTCAGCATTTCCTTCATTTAAAGTTGTTTTTCATCTTTATTCATACTGTCCTTTCGTCAGCGAGACCACCCTCAAGAACTCCCATCTTACGCGCCTCCTCCTGAATCTCACCCTTTATGTTTGTCTCTCCTGTTCTTTTTTTTTGCCACTCTCCTGGGTAGTGACAGAAGCAGTGAGAACCTTGTGTCACTTTCCTTCCAGGCTTTTCTGCTTGTTTATTTATTTTCTGTACTTCACTGCAGACGGCAGTGGAACACTCCATAGAATGGGACACTTAATATTGGAGAAAGAAATGTGGCGGTTTGCCTTTGTGCAGCCACTGAGTGAAGTGTCCTTGAATCTCAAAAGAAATGAAAGGAGAAAGAGTGAAATAATGTCAAATTGAAAGAAAATTACTAACAGACCAAGGTACAATTTTTTTGGGGCAAGTGATGTGTTTTTTTAACGATACAGCGTTACATTGTAGAGTCACATGTAGGCCACTGGTTTCAAGAAAAGTTTCACACCTATGTAGTTTGGTATATTTTAGATAAACCATGGATCGTTTGCCTCGGCAGTACGGTTAGTTGTGGTGGTGTGAAAGCTCGTTCAAAATCTGGTCCACTGTGAACCAGAAAAACAATGGTTCGCCTAAAATCAAGGGTCCAGTTCCAAGTGAGCTCTAGTACGGTTTGCTTTAGCTGTGAATGTGATCCAGATCAACTAGAGGAGGAAATCAATACATTATGGGTTGAAGGTTGACACTTATGACAACTCTGCTCCATAGTCAGAGGAAAGGTGATATTTTTGCTTCACTTTATTGATCTATTTAGCTTATGTACTGTACTGTACAACACAAATGCTATACGCATAAGTATACAGAAAAAACCTTGGCTCAATAACTCCTCTTGCCAGGCACTCATTCTGTTCAAAAATCTATTATTGGGGAACCCAAAGCAAAATGAGAAATACAAAAGTTTATACATGGACACATTTTTATTGTACACAACAATGAAGCTATGATATTTCCTCAGATTTTCTGTCCAATAGAGAGATCCGTTCGACATCCAATAGAGAAATCCATTCGACATCATATTTGTCTACAAATTAACCTTCCGAATTTAGACGTGAAAGCATTAAACAAACTGACCCATGAAAAAATGTGTGATACCACTTATTTTAATAGCATAACAAACATAAAGATAATTCCACACTTTAAAATATGCAGCTAATGTTTGAATGAATATGTTTAAAGGTTTTAAATATATATTTTAAAAACGCTTTAGCAATTGAAACAATCCTTATGTGAACATATTTTATTACATTATTACAATAAGCGTTGTAGCCCACTTTCCCCAAAAGGCACCATGCGTGTTGTCGTGTGTGATGGAAGGAGTGCAAAACCTAGAGTTGGAGAAGCAGTTAGTCCATACTAACTACATCATCATATCAGCATTCACCATTTCTCCTGGAGAGAGATACAAACCCTCTGAGCTGGAGCTGTTTGTGCTGTTTGTGTGAGCAGAATGCTAAATACTTCCTGGGTCATGGGGGGGGGGGCAAGAGAAGCCATGCTGAATTTTAATGCCGCCCTCTGACTCCGCTACAGGTAATGCTGCAGGGGACCCACAACAACACATCCGCACTGCTTAGGAGAAGCACAGCAAGTAAGTGAGTGTGTGTGTGTGTGTGTGCGCGTGTGTCCGAGTTCCATGTTTGCTAGTAGTTTTGTATGTATTTGTATGTGTTTGTGGATGCCATTTGTGTACAGTGTGTGAGCAGGTTTAGGCACGTATATGTGTATTTCTTTGTGTGTGTGCCAGTACTCATCTCTCCTCCCTCACAACCAACCCTAATGAGTTTTCCTACCCTGCAAGACTGACACGTGCACAGGGGTTTTTTTTTTAAGAAGGTGGGAGGTAAACACAAGCTTTCTCTACTGGAGTTTTGGCTGCTGTCAAGGAAACTACAACAAACATGAAATTCACCTCCACAGGAATAGGTATCTTTTTGGAGAGGGAAATATCACAAACTTATACTGTGTGTGTGTGTGTGTGTGTGTGTGTGTGTGTGCTATACATATATACATATAGTATATATATAAAGAAATAGAGCAAGACAGTATATACTGTATACAATGAAAGAGAGCAAGACTATACTGTATGTAACGAAAGAGAGCAAAACTATTCTGTATTTTAAAGAAAGAGAGCAAGACTGTGCTTTATACAAAGGAAGAGAGCAAGAATGTGGTCAATATTATTAATTTTTACTGTTTTTCTTGGGCTTTGATTGTTAAATACAGTTTGCCATTGACACTGTGTACCTGATGTATGCAAGTCTTTGTCTGTAATGCTTGGTCAGACAGGCAAGCATGCAGTGAAGTGGTGTCTTTGACTTTTAACCTCTGACACTCTTGACATCTCTCCACCACGCCATTATTCATCTTAAACACAGTACATCACCTCTCTTATCAGCATGTTGCTTTTAAACACTGTTCTACTTGTTATTCGAATAGGAAGCATAAGCCGCATGGATTTTTATATTTATTTTATGTTCACATCAGCTAGACATTTCTTTTGTAGCAGCACAGTGGTAAAACAAAATAGAAGTAATTAAAGGAAAGACAAGGCCTCAGTTAACAGCTAGAGTTAGCGAAAGTAGTGAATGCATTTCTTAAGTTTATGTTGTGTTTAAATTAATTCAGTCTCAGCTGAAGAGCGGAAGAATTTGTTGTAAATGTGTGTTTATTATTTTCAGCATCAGACAGGATCCTAAATTAATGTTTTTCAAAAAAATCACTATAAATCAGTTCATTCTAATGTAAAAACAATATTACACACAGCTTAATAAATAATAATAATAATATATATATAAATAATACATCCTTGGATAAATGATATTTACAGGTATGTACCAGGGACTCCATGATGTAAGAGAATACAAAGTTTCAAGTGTGTGTTTGAAGCCAGATTTTCAATCGATATAAGTTGCTCCAACTTTCCAAACTGCATTTCTCATTCGCCTCGCCAGCCGTCCCCGCAGACAAAAATCTCTCTGACTTTTCCAGACTCTCGCTTTCAATCCACACGTTACCTGCCTCCATGCACACCAGCCTGAATTAATCTCCCAGGTCTCTGCTCATCTCCTGCCTCTCTCTCTCTCTCGCTCTCTCTCCCTCTCTGTGTGTGTATTGTGTGTGTGCATGTACAGAGGCTGTATGTGTGTGTGTGTGTGTGTGCACATCACATCACCAAACACCAGAGCGTGTGTGAGCACAAGTCTGCATGTGTCCTCATCTATTACAATAGGATATACTGTGTAGTGTGTGTGTGAGTGAGAGTGAGAGAGAGTGTGTGCGTGCGTGCCTGTGTGTGCGTGTGTGTGCACGCGCACGCGTGAGTGCACATCTCCTCCCTTCCGCATTAGAAATTCACAGGCTCGACATGTTCCCCTTGCCTCTACCTCCTGGGCTTGTGCGGGCGGTGGGGTGGGTGGAGGTTGTGTTTGCATAACAGAAGCTGAGGTCTGACTCATGTGCCCCCCCCCCTCCTGTCCCATGGGCTTCCCCCTCAACATCATCGGCTCTTTGAACCGCCCCCAACCCCCCCCCCGCCCTACGACATCAAGAGTCAGGTCACCGGTGAGTAACCTCCACACAAAAGGGAGGTCGCCCTAATTGGCGCACGTGTGAAGACGGAGGTCTGGATACACCTGAGAGACTGTCGGGGCATCAAAGTGTGCCGCTGCCTAGTTGATAACACGTTTAATGGGGTGACTTTGAGTCTTATTTCGTATGGTCACATCGGGAGATAAAGAGGCTTTGCTATGGCTGCTGTTTCTGCGCTATGGAAGTCTTTATTGTTATACTGTGTGTAGAGTAGCGTCCCCTTTCAGCTTTAGTCATAAAGCAGTGATAAACCAGTCATAAACCAGTGAAACTGGAAAAAAGGCCAACTGCTGCTTTTATTTGTACGTGTACCAAGTAATTTTCAGGTCTGAAACAATTTACTTTATAAATACATTTGGAACATGCTGTTAAAACCCTTGTGTGGTGTTCGGGTCATTTTGACCGGATTCACATTTTCACTAAAATCATTATAATACAAGTATGATTTTTTTTTAAATCTGAAACCCCATGGCCTTATCTTATTTTATGTAAAGAACCTAAAAAAATATTAAGTAATATGCTCCCACACATTGTTTACAGTATGTCCTTCATACAATGTTTGGGTCAATTAGACCTGAATGCACCCAGACATACATTATGCCTGAGCCATAACACACACACACACTCCCACAATATAACTACTGTATGTAACACTGCTGGCTAGGGGCTCTTCCTATGGCTAGCTATGGGACTCTTCCTATGGCTGGCTGTGGGGCTCTTCCTATGGCTGGCTGTGGGGCTCTTCCTATGGCTGGCTGTGGGACTCTTCCTATGGCTGGCTGTGGGACTCTTCCTATGGCTGGCTGTGGGACTCATACAACTGGCTCTGGTGTCAATTTCATATATGATCTTTGTTACGGTAGTACAGTAATAATAAATTGTCGCAGATAACGATACAGATGTTTAAGTCAGTATCAGACCGATTTCTGGTCTCAGTGTATGGGTGCCATTCCTAGCTCTTTACTGTTATATCTTAGTTAGGTGCTTAGCATGTGTGTCAAATGACAAGGAGTGTTCAAATATAACCCCTACATTTAAAAAAAACAAAACAAAATATAATTAATTAGATAAATATCACCCTGATGAATCACCCTAGCTGGCCAACATATGTAAAATGTTGGAAAAACATTACAGGCCAACTGTTAGTCAGCAGTTTTAAGCTAACACACTAGCTTAAATTTCAGCAAATATCAGCAAATATCTGTATACCATTCTATGTGCACGCTGAAAACATTATCAGATGTTTCTGCACAGCCTGGCTCTGTAAATGGGAACACATATAACAATGTGTGTGTGTGTGTGTGTGTGTGTGTGTGTGTGTGTGTGTGTGGGTGGGGGTGGGGGGGGGGGGCAGAGCTTCTGAGG
>JAODUK010000003.1:1624619-1637495 GCA_027564635.1 Typhlichthys eigenmanni | reverse complement strand
TTTCTCTCTCTCTCTCTCTCTCTCTCTCTCTCTCTCTCTCTCTCTCTCTCTCTCTCTCTCTCTCTCTTTCGCTCTCTCTGTCTTTCTCGCTTTCCCCAGAATTCAACGCTAATCATCGAAGAATTTCACTCCAAGCTCCAAGAAGCCACCAACTTCCCCCTGCGACCTTTTGTCATCCCGTTTCTGAAGGTAGATATATAAATATATAAACTGTTACTACTACAGAGAGCTCACCGCAGCCCGCGCTAGTCTGGGAAGCATTTAGCCAGCCCAGACACAGATGTGCATACTTCTGTTCATGTCAGTGAGCCCTCCCCTCCCTCTCTCTCTCTCTCTCTCTCTCTCTCTCTCTCTCTCTCTCTCTCCCTGTCTCTCTCTCTGTCTCTCTGTCTCCCTGCCCCGCACGCCCTGACTCTCTGTTTCTCTCTCATTTGTATTTCCCTGTCTGCCGTCTCTATCTTAAAGAGACGCTCCTCGATTTGTGTCAGGAATTACCCTTGTGGTCGAAAACCAGAGCTGCACATTCATTGTTTTGGTGTAGAACTCTTGCGAGCACCATGCCCAGACATGTGTAGGGTTGCTATAACACAATGTCATGTTTCATTCTCTCTTCCTGTCTCCATCTGATCTCCGTGGTTACGACATCCTTCCATTCTGTGAGACTCTCTCTCCTCTCTCTCGCTCTCTATCCCCCCTTCCCATTCTCTTTCTGTTTCTCATTATTTATACAGTGGATTGAAGTCATTGCAGTCCTTCGGCATTTCCTTTTCATTGACTCTCCTCTGTAATATTTAATATGGAAGAAAAGCAGTGTTGCTTTTCTAGGAAACTTGCAGTCTGGTTTTGGCTCAAGCACAATGTCCCCTTTCATATGTTTTCTCCTGCTACCCCTCATCCTTCCTCTGTCTCTCACGCATGTTTTGTCATTGATTTTTCTTTCAGCGCTTAGCCACATTTTCGGTGAGCATTTCCCATTTCCAGCCATTAGCGGGGTAATGCGAGTGGAAGCATCGCTCCTCCGCATCTTCCGGGCGTGGCCTCGCCTTGGCCCGATTGGCACCGGGTGATGTGTTCCTCTGTGGGCCGAGGGGTCGTCGAACATGCGTCGGTTCGCTTTCCGTGTCTTGAAATGTCAGACGTTCACGTCGCGGCTTGTGTCAAAACACATTTGTGCTTCTTTAGCGTGGGAAGGAGTTGATTTGTTAAAACGGTGGGTGCTGCTGGGTGTAGATGAGGTGCAGATCTGGCTCCCAGAGAGATGGAGAGCAGCGTAGGCTGGAAGGTTCTGTCTCTCTCCTTCGCTCAGTCTCCTTTTCCCCCGGTCTTCTACCACTTTCTCTTTCTATTTCTAATTCTATTTCTATTCTATGTCTATTTCTATTCTAGTCTATTTTTATTTTTATTTTTATTTATATTTATATTTATATTCTATTTTTATTTATATTCTATTCTGTTTCTATTTCTATTCATGGTTCCAGTTACCCTTCTGAGTTTGAGTGACATTTTTCACAGTAGGTGAATCTCATTTGTGAACTGGAGACACTGTGGTCCCTGACCATTACACCCCACCCCCCCCACATCCCATCCCCAGCCTGTGAAGCATCGGAGCCCGCTCAAGCCTGGCTGTGCGCAGCAGAAATCAGTCCCCCTAGGAATGCCGCTGGCGGTTAACGAGATGCAGAGGCGCAAAACAGCGACTTAGCATACAGCATTGCTCTATCTCTCTCTCTGTCAGCCCATTTGTCTTGTAGTTTCATAATGCTCTTAATGTTGATGTTCTCTTTTTCCTAATGCGTTTTCCTCACCCTCCATTCGTCTGCGCTGCGTTCCTGTCATTGTGTATTAACCGTTCCACAACCCTTCCTTCTCTCATCTCCAGATGGTTTGTGCATCGCTGGGATGGACGCAGAATCTAAGACGCAACTCGTTTGCTGTCCCTCCCTCTCTCTCTCTCTCTCTCTCTCTCTCTCTACCTCTCCCTACCTCTCTCTCCCTAGTCTAATTTTAGTGCGTTGTCTCTGCGGTGCCTTTAATGCCAGATACCATATGGTAGGGAGAGCTGTTGGCGGTGGACATGGAGGGGGTAGGGCTTTTATAGGTACACAGATGCACAGCTGCAACAATGCACATCAGGCCTCAGCGTGTGCGCTAATGCTATGCCCCGCCCATCCCTGCAACCCCAACCACCCCACACCCAGCTCCTCCTAACACCGAGCCATGACCTAGCTGTGGCCGTTTACTGGAAGGAGGGAACCGCAACAGAGAGGATTACCTAAACTGGTTCTTAGGGTAACAGCCGTACAGTATGAACTAACAGATATCTGGTCTCAAATCAAAGGGATGTTTCCCCCCTTTACTGCCTGTGCTGTGTGTTATCTGGGAGAGGTGTTCAACACTCCAGCATCACTCCACCTTTAAGGGAGAGACAATCAAATTGACCATATTTTTACAGTAATGTATGATTTGAATTAGACTTGAATAGATGATGTGCAAAACCCAGCCCTATCATAAACAGGTAACACAGAGATGATTACCTGAACAAGCTGTGTGCCACATGGGTACCATGGCATGATACGACACATCATTCCAGCCTGACTCTTAACCAAGTCACATTTTCCATTCACGTAAGTGCAGACGCCACAGTAACCAAACAGACACAAATCACCCTACTTCATCAAGTGCAACGTGATGCACTCTAGCCTTTTGAGTGTTGTATGTGTTTTGACTCAACCTTTTCCAAATTCGTCCCACGTCAGGCATTTAGGGTGACCTCCAATTAATGGGAGACGAGTTCACTGTGGTCAAACCAATCTATTTTACTCACTTTCTTCCGAGGGTAATTACAATCATGAACGATTAACGGACCATTAACCCGAGCAGGTAAAGCGAGGGCCGGCTCTTTGCATTTTGCAATTACCAGAGTCATATTAGTGGAGTGTGAATATTGAATCGAAACAGCAAAGTGGACCAGTGCTAGGAAGGAAAGGAACGTTTGAACAAACAAAGCTTACAGGCAAAATAACCAAACCAAAGAAGTTACTGAAGAGAAGAAAAGAAAATTCAAATTGACATGGAAAGCTGAGGCAATGTTCACCAAAAATAGTCCCGCTCTCACTCTGAACAGTACTAGCGCAACACTTTCATCATCTTGCCTCAAAACGCACCCACATAAGATGTCTTTTGAAGTCCTTTGCATGTACCTGCGTGACCCCCGTAACTCTGTGCAAGAAAGCAGACCCCCTTGTTATGCCAAAGTGAACGAAAATCGCTGCCATTTCTTCCTTTACAAAAAAAAAAAAAACCCTACACCTTTGAAGGTGGCACTCTCTGTCGTCTTCAAGGAGCTTTCTATGCACGCTTCAGAGGAACCCTGGGAGTGCTAATGCACTCTGGGTCAGGGTGTTTCAGAAGTAAATAAGTGAATTAGGTGTTGGTGTGACTGCAGAAATGCTCCTCAGGCTGATGCTGTGCAAAGAGGGATACAAAAACAAATGTTGTGCAAAATGTGTGTCAACATTGCTAAGTTCATTGTGTTCATTCTGAGTGCTGAAAACCAGCACGTATGTGTACTACACCAAGTTTTACCATCAACATGAAGTTACAGTTCACATAGAGGCATCAAGTGTTTATGCTATTAGGAGTTTGTATAGACAAAGACTACCCGAAGGTTCTGACCAGGGTCTCAGGGCCTCTTTCCCCTGATTGGTCTGGCGAAAAACGTCTTTGCCCATCAATCACATGAATGCAGATAAGGGGGGGAGGGGGTTGCTATGTTGACTTACAAAATCTTGAAAAAGCTAGCTAGCTTTTTGTGTGCAGGAGTGCTATCTACTTACTACAGCTTTAAAGCTAGCTGTTTGTGTGCATGAGTGCGTCATATGATAACTCGCGTCTGTCGCCCCCCGCAGGCCAACCTGCCGCTCCTGCAGAGGGAGCTGCTCCACTGCGCGCGGCTGGCCAAGCAGAACCCAGCCCAGTACCTGGCACAGCACGAGCAGCTGCTGCTGGACACCAGCACCTCCTCCCCCGTGGACTCCTCCGAGCTCCTGCTGGACGTCAACGAGAACGGCAAGAGGAGAACGCCAGACAGGTGGGATATCTTGCTCGACGGTGTGTGTGTGTGTATGTGTGTGTGTGTGTGTCGGTCTGCCTGGGTCTATTTCAGCATCTGTTTGGCTTAAACGGTACACTAGTTTTATTTTGTTGTCGAGCAGGAAGGCGATAATATTGATATTATGATGCCATCATGCGGTTATTTCACCTGTGGAGCCACACGTTTTCTCATTTCCGTGTTCGATAAAATCCCTGGTGGTGTTTTCAAACTGCCAGTTTTACATCAACCGTGTCTGGTTATTCCGCCATATTGTTCTCCGACCAGACACACAGTTTGCTGGGTCGCAGGCAGACTCAGTGACTTACTGCCGATAAACTGCTCCCCTCCCTTGAAAAGAGCTTGTAGACGTGAGGCGAGCCAATCCAGACAATGGAGATGTGCTAATGCGTGCGTATTGGATGTGTCAGCGCACCGCCGGGCCTCATGACGCGCTCCATTGGCCGTCTCAGCTCCCGGCTCCCGGCTCCTAATGGACCAGAACCAGGAGAGGGGAGAGGGAATCATGGATCTGGCTAGACAAGACACACACACACACACACACACACACACACACACACACACACACAAATAAGTATATTTCCTGCATTCCCTATTTGTCCGATACCAGATGTGTGTGTGTGTGTGTGAGGTGTGTCTTCTATATGTACTTGTGTTATGCTTTAGTTATAACAGTATGCACATTACATTTTGTATGCATTACAATAACTTACAATACAAAACAACACGAACAGGTACCCTATGTGTTGTATATTGAAGTATTGAACATGTTAAATACATTTTTATATTTCAATACACGGTTTTCAATACAAAACATAACTATTTGTCAATTTGCCAGTTGCACAGTTTTCTTCACATTGTTACTTTAATGTTCATGTGTGAAAGTATGTGTATGCATGTGTGAAAAGTATTTACCATCCAGTAAGCTCTGTAAAACCCTACATTCCTTTATCACAAGCACCCAAATGTTTCAGACTATATGTGTGTCTTTGGTGCATTTTAATGTGCATTGTTTGTGTGTGTGCCTTTTGCAATAGGCAGTCATTCCTGAGGGAGATAGCAATTTTATTACAGGCAGGGGAGAAGAAAATGTACTTTATATATTTGCTGAGGGACAAAAAAAATACCGAACGTGATATTAATAAATCTCACCTCTCTTTTCCCAATGGCTGTATAGCTGCCTTTTTTCTGTAATACCTGCATATTCGCAGCTAGTCTTATTCGCGGGGGAGGGAGCTTGGGGGAAAGGTGTGTGTGTGTGTGTGTGAGAGAGACAGAATATAAAGACAGAGTGAGAGAGTAAGCAGGCATCTGTATGCGGTGAGAATATACTCTGTGTGACTGTGTGAGTGTGTATAGTGTGTGAGTGTGTATGTTGGCATGCATAAGTGAAATGCATACAATATGTTCCATATATACAGCTGTGTGCGCGTGTGTGTGTGTGTGTGTGTGTGTGTGTGTGTGCACGCCTATAGGGAGATGGGTTGATAACACATACAGATGAGGCCCTGGCACCAATATGGCTGGCTAAGCACCTCTGCTTTCTGCTTACCTCTGCTCTGTATCCCTGCTCATCGGAGCCCCGTGTCGCAATACTGGACGTTCAATGGGAATCCGTAATTACAGAGGGCGAGGTGCGGTCAATGTGTCCCTGATTAATACCGGGGACCGTGGAAAATTTGTCAGGAGCAGCCTTTTTTGTGTAGAATGCAAATAAGGACGCACACTGTATCACGCTTGTGTTTTTCTCCCATAAGCACCGAATGCGATTATAATTCATAATGTGTGCTGCTGGTCAGCCATATGCATTCTACTCAGGCCTAATCAGTAGACTATGGGAGCTTTTACAGACCCAGCAGTATGTGTGCATTCTGCATCATACTCTATGTATATGAGCTAGTTGGTTGTGCATTCATCAATGCATGTGAATGGTACCTGCGTTAATGTGTGCGTGTATGTCCGTGTGTGTGTGTGTAGTTGTATGCATTGCTGCAGCAGGAAGGGAAGCCAGGGGGGGGGGCAAAAGATTGATGGGTGGCTGAGCATAGGAAGGGGAGAGGCGTGCATATGGGCTGCCATGGATAAGCATTAGGAGCCCATGAAAACAGCTCATTAAGGAGTTCAATCTGTTCGTCAGGGAGAGGATGAGGAGCGTGCGGGAGGAAGAGCAGACTGGGGAATGCAGACAGTGGGGGGGCAGGTTGGATGGATTTAACTGGGAACTGACAAAGCTGAGATCACACGCGTGTGCGTGCACGCGCGCGCACACACACACACACACACACACACACACACACACACCTGGCTGCATTAATCTTCAGAAGACGGACTAGCAAAAGTCCACCTGATCCCCTGGAAGCTACCGTTGCGTGTGCACGCACGCGTGTGTGTCTGTGTGTCTGTGATTTATTTCCGCCTGCACGCGCACTAAACTATAAAGTGTGTGTGTGTGTGCGAGTGTGTGAATGGACAGTGTTTCACAGAATGTGCATCAGTGTGATCCAAGTCAGAAATAGGCTTTGAGGGCAGAGTCGCTTCCTTGAATGTTGACCAGAACCGTAGAACAGCAGAAGAAATAACTAGTCTTGGCTCGGGCTTCATGGCCTTGTAATGATGCCTGGTTCTGTTTGTTATGTCACCCCGGATCCAACACGACATGAGATGTCAACTGTAGTTATTAATGTCAGAAATGTCACATCCTTTAGTGAACCTTTTCCTATGTTGAATTATTCTCCCCAAAAGCTGTAGTTATTTTCTGTTCATGCATATAACGTATGGGTGTTTGTGTGTCAGTATATCTGATGCACCTGTGTGTTAAAGGTTTAGTCAGCTAATATACTTCTTGTGAAATTCACCAAATATCTCCTTATGGTCCTCTTGTTTACCATTCTCTGCATGCTGAAAACAATGATCTGGTACTTCTACACAGCCCTGGCTCCATGAATGGGAACACAAACAAAGTGGTGCGGACTGCACACAACAACAACAACAGCATAGATTTCGCAATGCGTTTCCAGTATGTGGGGTGGTGCTTCTTAGGGAGCACCCTATGGCATTGAAGGGAGAGGTGTTTTTTATGTTCAAATTGAGCATGCTTTCTGGAGAACACTATACCTTTAAATGACCTCTCCCTCCCTCTACACAGAACCAAAGAGAACGGCTTCGAGCGAGACACTTCCCTGCACCCGGATGTGCACCCCAGCAAGCGGCCGTGCACTATAAGCCCCGCCCAGCGCTTCAGCCCCTCCAATGGGCTCTCTTACCAGCCCAACGGCCTGGCCCACCCGGGGCCGCCCCCTCCCCAACACTACAGGCTGGACGACATGGCCATCGCCCATCACTACCGGGACACGTACCGGCACCCCGCGTCCAACCACCGCGAGGTCCGCGAGAGGCCTCGGCCAATCGGTGAGGAGCGTGGGCGGGAACGGTTTATATAGGGCTGTACTGGTAACCTGGCATACGTGGGCTGATGCACCATTTGGGCCGGCCAATATAATACAAAAATAAAAAAATAACCCAAATACAGGGACATTGGCCTATTGGTTCATTTATTTTACTGACACTAGGCTAGCCCAATCAGGTCACTGTCTTATACTAGGCCCCACCTCTCCCCCTCTGACCTGTGTTTCTCGTTAGACTCCAAACATCTGCAGTGCTGATGAGGGTGTCACAATTTGAAACAAGCGGTGCGGGGAATTTGCGGGCCAAGAAACCTCAAATGAATAGACGGATGCTGCTAAAATGTTTAAATATAAGATATGTTTGTGGCAGGGGCTGCAGTAGGCCTAGCTTAATCTACAGTAGGCTAACCGAGCTTGCAGCAGGTGGAAGTTGAGAGAGGGAACCATGGGAACCTTGGCCACCATGGCCACTGACAGGCTGCAGGAGTGAGCAGGAGAAGATTAGCCTAGTTGAAGCGGGGTAAGCATAGAGCTTTATCCACCTTGGGACAGTCTGACAGGGAGTAGACTATGTTTGCAACGCCATCATGACGATGGTGATGATTAATTAAATGAATGGCGACTCGATTATAAAAAGATAAACGTAACATTTTTATAAAGTGAGGCAATCCAAAATCACAGTAGGCATACTGCTGGAGGCGGTCTGACTGACATCACTTTTGACTGGCGTCATTATTATTTTGAGGCTATATAGTTCCCTAATGCAGCCTAACATTAACTGGTATTATGATGCCAACATTATTTTGTCAGCAGCATCACGCTGACAAAGCCCATGCTGTTGTGATCACCTATTAGTTCATCATCATATTGTTATAATTATTTGATTTAAATGAATGCAAAGGCTGTTTATTAAAGGCTACATATGTAGGCCAAATACTGTGCTTAACTGTATGCCTTCTTATTGTTATACATAATTTATAAACAACAGGCAAGTTGTCTTATTTCAGACAGGTTGCATGGTAACTTAGTTAGTATTACAGTCTAACAATTCCTGAATGTACATTATAATAAATGTTAAAGCTACACTGAGTAACTTTATTGCACTTTTGCCTGTCTCATTTAACATCATAAGGCTTATCTTTTGTGACAGACTCTTGATACAAGGAATATCACTTTACAAGAGCTACTGAGTTTTAGATGTACTTTAAAACCATAATAGGTTATATGCATGTATGTTTAAGGGGACCACAAGGTACACATACTGGTAGGTGCTTACCACCGATTGTGTTGGGCCGGCGCCCGGCCAAAAATGCCCGGGCCACTTTTTTGTCCCAGTCCAGCCCTGGGTTTATATGGTGACAGGTGATGGGGTGGGGTGGTAACTGTCATAGTTACAGGATGTACAACAACAACGTAAATATTCTGTTCAATTGGAAATGGAGATTATTATTTCGCTAGGCCACTACCTTTTGATTCATCGCACCGCAGACATACATGTACAACCCCATTTCCAAAATAGTATAGAACGTGCTAATAAAAACTAAACAAAGTGATTTGACAATTCCATTTGATGCTTTAAAGGGGATTCATTCAAGTGTAGCTGAGTTTAAAGAGCTCAGATCTGCGGGCAGACAGCATTGATGAAGCTTTAGGGTCCGTCCTAAAAATAGAAGAGCCATCTTTGATAGATGTCTGTTGGACTACAGACCCTCCTACACTATGAGCAATCGAGATTAAGAAGCATGTCGGCGGAGAAAGTGAAGGATGGCTTATAAAGAGGCTAGCGTCAGGGAGAGATGGAGCCACGCCACGCTGACACTCTGCGAGACACTGACCCTTGTGTCTGTCTTTTCCCATCCTGCCGGTGTGTGTGTGTGTGTGTGTGTGTGCCATTCTCTCTCTCTCTCTCTCTCTCTCTCTCTCTCTCTCTCTCTCTCTCTCTCTCTCTCTCTCTCTCTGTGTGTGTCTGGTAGGTATGCATGCAGGAGGTCGGCAGGAGGAGGTGATTGATCACAGGCTAACAGACAGAGAGTGGGCAGAGGAATGGAAGCACCTTGACCATGTAAGAAAAGTAATAACATTTTTTATTACTTTACGCTACAGTTCTGTCTGGGACTATAACCTTGATATGATATGATATATATATGTAGTCGTTATATTATATAGAAATCGTGTACAGTATATGGATATGGATGTGATAGGTAGATATACAGGTAGGTAGATGTATGGAATGCATGGATTCACCAAGAGGCACAGCTTTTTACATTCAATTTGGAGCCATAAATCACTGCTAGCCTAGCTTGCACATGTGTGTGTGTGTGTGTGTGTGGTGTGAATGTGTACAGTACAGTGTAATCTTTTAGGACTTTTTGACAGCAATTTAACACTTTGCCGCACGCGTGTGTGTCCCCGTTTCATCAAGTATTTTAGTCTGCATGTGTTGACATTATTAAACGTGTAATTCCACACAGTAGAAAGGCTGCTTTTGTCATATTTACAACGTAACGACGTGCAATTATATGGTACGTGAAACGTGTCATTGTAATCAAGCAACCCCTCCCCCCCCTTCCGTCCCTACACGCACATCCGACACGCCCTAATGCAGGAGCTAACGGCGCCTCTCCCCCCCTCCACCTGCCCCCAGCTGCTGAACTGCATCATGGACATGGTGGAGAAGACGCGGCGGTCGCTGACCGTGCTGCGGCGCTGCCAGGAGGCCGACCGCGAGGAGCTCAACTACTGGGTCCGCCGCTACAGCGACGCCGAGGAGATGAAGAAGGGCGCGGCCAGCGGGCAGTCTCGGCAACAGAGCCCCGCCGGGCAGGACAACGCCACGCCGGGTAGGGCACACACACACACACACACACACACACATAAAACACTTACATAAACAACATATACTTTTGTCTCGTAATAAAATGAAGAGCTCAGATGCAAAAAAAACCTCCGTCCATCTGACATGTTTTTTAAATTGGCAATATTTCTGGAGCACATGCTAGTATGTCTTGAAGGTGTGAAGCTTTTGCAGTGATTGGTCTGTTAAGGCAGACGCTACGCTAAGCTAGCTTGACACTGTGCATGTGTGTCTGCAGACATTCACAGAGAGCTGTTACACCGGCCTGTGTCCTCTGGTTATGTCCCTGAGGAGATCTGGAAGAAAGCTGGTAAGGGCTACTACCTTGTATGTGACCCCCACATACAGTACACACATAGTATAGTATGCAAACTGTGCGTGTGTGTGGGTGTGTGTGGGGAAGTCAAGGCCATCTTAATCACCCTGACTACGTTAAAGGCTGACGGTGGATGAGGAGTTTTTTTTAAGCTCAATAACCCACCACACACCCCCGTCCCCTTCCACACACACACACACACACACACACACACGCATCTCAGTGTCCCCTTCCACACACACACACACACGCACACACACGCACACACACACACACACACACACACTTCTCAGTGTTGCAGCTGTCTGCAGCCTCTTGCCTTGCTAGGTTGGGATTGCTGCTGTTGGGAAGCCATTTGTATTTGATGCTTTACAGTTTAAAATATAGTTTCCTCAAACCACCCCCTTCACACATTCCAAATATGATGTCATATGATACAGTGTTTTTTGCTGCTATGGCTGAACATGGGATATAAGTAACGTTTATACCAAATCCAGCGGTTAGGTTATAACAGTATGCTGGATAGAACCAGTATGTCATTTTAGTTTTACCTCTGGCTGGCTTTTGCTATTCCCATTAGCAATAAAGAAATGGTAGTTAAAGATTGAGTATTGAAGCCAATTTAGTGATATAATAGATTTCAGTTGCTTCCATACGTATATTTTGTGTATCTTTCATTCTCTCAGCTGGGATTTCCATTATCGCTTCTCCAAAACACCAAAAGCATTCTGAGGGGGGGAAAGGGAGGCAGTTTCAGTGCTTGAGGAATCCACTTTGTATTCACAGTCAGTGATACAGTATATCTGCTTTTTAAACCCCTCGGAGAAAAGAAATTGTCCGCTTGCTTGACCAAGCATGATGTGTGAGATACTCAGAACAAGTAATATGCATTTAAATTGAATTGAGTATCACCATCGGGACTCTGCCAGCTCTCCACTAGTCTGCTCCCCTCCCCGGCTCAGATCGAACTTCCATCTGAAGCATTTGGTGTGTAATCACAATTCCATGCACAAGGCATATATCACACGGCACCCGGGCAATTTCCACAACTCCTGCTCACACAGTAGGTTAAAGACAAAACCACCCTGGTTTAACAATTTAGCTCAATCACAATAGAGAAAAATGTATCTCCCTTTGAAATAGCACGCATTTTCTGATACTGAAAACGTTGATTTGTACGCATGTCATACAAGAGTGGCCTGTGTAACGGGATGAATGACAGTTGAAAGAGAGTGAAGCACATTAGCAGGGCATAAGGGTGTATTTACCTCACGTCTGCAGGGTAAATGGCACTGGCTATTTCTCATTCAGTCGACGTTCGATTATTTTTGAGTGTTTGCAGTATGTTTTTATACTCCAGTTGTGTGTTTTTCCAGCTGAGGAGAGACTGATTTAAATGTAACTGAGGGAGAATTGCAAAATAGTTTTTTTTTACACAATGGATGTCTGTGGTGAATACATCTGTTTGAAACGGGCAAAATGTTTACAGTTGGTGATAAATATTCAAGCACCTTGCACAGTGTCCTACCGGTTTCCCACTTCCCCTCACCGCATGGGCCTTTGGGATCACAATGGAAAAGCATAATTTAAATATAAATTGCCTGATTTGCATACGCAATTAGTCAAGTTACAGCCTTGATGGGCGCAAACAAAAAGCCCTCTTTGGTTTGACGTTGAATTCTATCGCTTAACACAAGGTTATTCAATGCGCAAAATGAGTTAAGAAGAACGCATTTTCTAAGACATTACTTGGGATTAATTGACTTAAACCACAGAGTAGTTATTTGAAAAACTCAAAACTAGAAATATAACCAATATTGATTTGACTTTAAATCAAATACTATGAATTCACACATTTTTCCAATTACCTGCATGTGTCATCCAGGTTTCAGGCCCTTAGTCGATTGAGCAAATGAAACATGCCACAGTAAGGGTGTGCCAGTTAGCCAGTAGTGTGCAGAGCTGATAATTACAATAGATGTAGCTATTGGCTGAGAACTATTACTTACGCACTCTGCAAGTCAGAAAAAGGGAATAGATATGTGCATGTTCGGCCCACTAATCTATATACAGTAATGTGTTCCACATGTTCTGGAGAATACTGTGGTATATGCATACTGTGGTATATGAATACTGTGGTATATGCATACTGTGGTATATGAATACTGTGGTATATGCATACTGTGGTATA
>JAODUK010000003.1:1608371-1624519 GCA_027564635.1 Typhlichthys eigenmanni | reverse complement strand
TGGTATATGAATACTGTGGTATATGCATACTGTGGTATATGAATACTGTGGTATATGCATACTGTGGTATATGAATACTATGGTATATGAATACTGTGGTATATGCATACTGTGGTATATGAATACTGTGGTATATGCATACTGTGGTATATGAATACTATGGTATATGAATACTGTGGTATATGCATACTGTGGTATATGAATACTGTGGTATATGCATACTGTGGTATATGAATACTATGGTATATGAATACTGTGGTATATGCATACTGTGGTATATGAATACTGTGGTATATGAATACTATGGTATATGAATACTATGGTATATGAATACTGTGGTATATGAATACTGTGGTATATGAATACTATGGTATATGAATACTATGGTATATGCATACTGTGGTATATGCATACTATGGTATATGCATACTGTGGTATATGCATACTATGGTATATGCATACTGTGGTATATGCATACTGCATTTGTACTCAATTCTTCATCTTCACCAGAGAATAATGTATCAGCATTTATTTAGCTACTTCTTATATGGAGTTGGGCACTGTAATATTATTACTTTTTTCAGTAACTAGAAGTGTAACTAATTATTATTTCTAATAATATTACAATTACTAATCCAAGTAACTAATAGTTACTACATTACAAGAACAATATTTCTGGTCCTAGCAAACTTATGGTAAGCTAAATGAACCAACCTGTCAATCATCTGGTTTGAGAGGCTGATTGTTGACTCCTAGGTTAACTATTGTTCCAATAAAGAGGATTACATTCTAAAATGAGCTGGCTACACAGGTTGTCATATTTTGGAAGGGGCAAGGCAGGGTAGTCATTGTGAAAGTAATATAGTAATGTAACTAGTAATGTAACTAATTTATTTTAATTCCCAGTAATAAGTAAAGTAATATTACTTTTTGAATGAGTAATAAGTAACTACTAAATTGTAACAATTCCTGAATAACTTGCCCAACAACTGCCTACTGTACAGTACATCTTAGGATAGTTTGTGTTTCAGAATGGACATCTGAGCGTAGCGTTAGTTCTGGCAGTCAGCCGCCACTCAGCTTATCACTACACCCAGCTGACTCACCCTAACGAACATATTCATTGGCCCTTACAAGGAACACACTTCTTTTTGAACAGTTTCCCGCCATTTCCTCTCTATTGCCGCCACCTTGACTGCTCCTCCAGTTTCTGTTCGGTTGTGGTGCTTGTCTGTTATTGTGTGTATGCATGTGTGTATTTTAGTCACATTGGTTGCTTTTCTCACACATGATTACTCCTACGATATTGCCGTATGATTCTATATGCTGCAGGCCTGTTCGGGGGGTTCAAGCATTGTTAGATCCTCACATACATGAGGAGGAGCCCCCCGAATTAAACCATTCTACCAAAGATTACTGTTTTTATTAGCACACATTTGAACGCATGAACACACAGCTACTGTATCACTCGTAGCTTATTCTCAGCTGGTGGGCTGTGTGAGTGATGCGTTGTCACCGGCGGCACAATGTTGAACCCGGGCCTTTGTTTGCAGAAGAGGCGGTGAATGAGGTGAAGCGGCAGGCCATGTCCGAGCTGCAGAAGGCCGTGTCGGAGGCCGAGCGCAAAGCCCACGAGATGATCAGCACCGAGCGGGCCAAGATGGAGCGCACGGTGGCCGAGGCCAAGCGTCAGGCAGCAGAGGACGCACTGTCTGCTATCAACCAGCAGGAGGACTCCAGCGAGGTACAGATGGGCACGTGCGCGCGCACGCACCACACACACACACACACACACACACTATTGTGATAAGAGAGTAAATATAGTCTGGTGTTTTGGTATTGCGTTATACCTTAACAATTATTATTTATTTTACTTAATGCTTACTTGTATGTTAGCATATTATTAGTTTGATAAGATAGTTGACTTCTGTCAGCCTGTGTATGTATCACATTAAACCACATTACAAACAAACAAAGGTTTCCTTTTTGCTGTGAATAGATAATGGTATACAGTTATAGTGATTAGCTAATAATATAGCATCCAGATTGTGCAAGCCCAACTTAGAACACAAATTAATTGAACATCAAGTAATTATCTGCTCTCAGCCTTTCTTCGGGTGGTGTTTATGTTGTGAAGGTTTTGTCCTATACCTTAAAATCACCTTATATAGTTAACTTAAAATCACCTTATAAAGTTAGTTACATAGCATTTGTACTGGCACAGATGGCAGGGTTTTCTCCTTCGAAATCTTAACTGATTATCCCATTAGCAACCGCAAATCATGGCAGCTTTCAAAATATCAAAGAGGTGGACGATTAAGCACAGATATGCCAGCGAGCATGCAAATGAAGGTTATTCCAGAGAAAGACGAGAGCAGAGCAAGGTCAGTCAAGCATCTCCCTGCCTGCCTCCTTGTAGATTAGCTACCATGTTTAGAAAGGTGTTACCAATTCAGCAGAGAGGAAATTAGGGAAGAAGCTTCCTGTTGCTAATCACCGCTGGAGTCCTTGGCGCTTAATGAGTTAAGTGAGTGGGATAGGCGGCCCACACATCTGACATTGATTGCACATGTGATGTTTATGGGAGAGATAGGCACCCCTCAGGACTACATCCAGAAGCTGGTTGTAACATGGGTCTCTTGTTTCACGCGGCTATGCTCCCGTCAACCTGGCTGTCTCCTTGGTTTCAAAGGCATATATAAAGGGGCCCTGGCTGTAACCCGAGATGCCTTCTCCAACTGGCTGCGGTTGGCTTCTGAGCTCTTGAGTGCAGAGACTGCCGAGCAATGTTTAGTCGCGCGGTCTGTTGTGGCGATACCTGACGCTGGTGTTTGTTAGCGTTGCCTTCTGAGGGGCTGCTTTCACTCTTTCATCAAACATTTATTCACTTTCTTTATTTGTATAAAATATACTGTACCGGTGGTTTTCAATTCAGGAACGTCTCCCAAAATTGAATATTGTGGAATAAATAAATAAAACCATATTATTGAGTATAGATTCAAATGAATTCCAATAAAATAAGATTAGAGCAAATATGTCACAATGCAGTGAAGTTCAGACATCACGTGTACAACCGTTCGTCAAGGTCAACAGTTAGAAATAACACAAATTAGAAATCTGTGTGCGTGCGTGTGAAATACACCACTGAGGACAAACACAGTACGGTACGACTGAAAGCACATCTAAGTGAAACCAGTCCTCGTGTTGGACTCAGATCTTGAGGTGCACAAGCTAAGGAAGCTGAGAGCCAAGAAGCTTAAGACGCACCCTGAGGTGTTTTGGAGATGAGGTTGACAGCACACTTACCAGCTGGCCAGCGTTGCACTGAGCACTGAGCCCGGTGTGACAACCAGCATACTGATGGGTTGTCCCTCTGTGTGTGTGTGTGTGTGTGTGTGTGTGTGTGTGTGTGTGTGTGTGCGTGCGCAGAGCTGCTGGAACTGCGGCCGTAAGGCCAGCGAGACGTGCAGCGGCTGCAACACGGCGCGCTACTGTGGCTCCTTCTGCCAGCACAAGGACTGGGAGAAGCACCACCACGTCTGTGGCCAGACCCTCCAGGCCCAGCAGCAGCAGGGGGTCGGGGGCGGCCCCGGGGGGCCGGACACCCCCGCCCCCGTCAGCTCTTCCTCCGCCTGCACTCCCAGCAGCGGGGCCGGGAGCCCCGCTGCCGCCGCAGCCACCCCGCCCACCGCCACCCCACGCTCCGCCACCCCGGGCACCCCTTCGTCCTCCGCCCTGGACGGCACGGCGCGCTAAGGCCAGAGGTGGGTGGGTGGGTGGGAAGGAGGGGAAGGCTGGTAAGCCAGCTCTAACCCCTCCCCCACCCTGTCCAGAAACATGTCTACATTTTCTGGAAACGAACATGGCTGAACAGAAGAGACTTGGCAGCGCTGGTGTTCACAGCGGGAGAAGGTTTGGTCCCACAATCAGGTCATATTGACTTGCCGTGACATTTAAAGAAACGCAAAGATATTCTTTGTTTTTAACAAGTGAGTTAATTATGGACGCCCGTTTGACCGATACTATTGCTACTCTCATTGTCTACGTTTGCCGCTGTGGCTGTTCCCCCCCGTTAACATCATCGTTGCTTATCTTCCATTTTTCTTTTTAATGTAAATATGAACAGAAGAGACTGAGCAGAAATAGCCGTGAACTCGAGACATATATGATTTCTTCCCTTTGTTATTTCCTACCTGAACCCGGGACATGAAACTAATTGACCTCAAGAAGACACTTTACCAAACAGCACACCAAGGAAAGCTAACTAGCTATAAGTGTGGTTATTGTCACCTATATTACACAAAAAGTAGAAGATTTTAAAGCCCTACAGAAGGACAAATGGCACGTGGGCCACACAGAGACCAGAGGAACAAACTAAAACTCTACAAACCTGTCATGACGGGCAATGTGCAGCAGATTGTAAGGAAGGCAAGCTGTTTTTTGCCGCTGACTTGGAATAATATCCAGGTCAGTGGGCTGAGAAATAGAAATATGTGTCACTGAACAACGTGAAAGAGTTCTTGGACCGTGCCTATTGCACAGGTGATGTATGTACTGAGTTGCAGACGATTTACGTGCATGTTCTTTGGACACACCCAAACAGGAAGTGAAGTCATCATCCCGCCAGTGAAACTGTCAGCTTCACGCAACATTAGTCGCCGGGCCACAGGCTTTCCCTGCCCGTCACTCTTCGGTCCTGTCAAACCCTTGTCATGTTTCTTCATCTTCTTGGCCTCTTTTTCTGTGGTGTGACCAATGGTTATTTATTGTATCCGTGTTGGACAACTGTGGCAATGCATAGTGCTAGCCGACTTCAGCCAGTCACACATATTCCCCTTTTTTCTCCCTTCCAAGCTGGTGCAAAAAGAGATAAAAAGTAGTGTTATCTTTTTTCCCCAAGCTGCTTTTATATTCTGTGCATAAGTGGTAGATCCTTTATAGTTTAAGTTTCTCCGCCCTTTGTCCTCGAGAAAAGACACAAGCTATATCTCAGAGCTGCTACTTGAGTCCGACCCAGATCTTTTCTGAGAACTAGCATGTTACGCGGAATGCTAACCTAAATGTTTTGTACAAGGGACTTAAATGTATTTGCACTGTCACAAAGATTATTTCAGCATGCTTCGTTTCAACATTGTTTTGTCGGTATAGAGCCATACTTCACAAACCGATTTTTGTATTTAGTGTTAGCGTATGTGTTCTGTGCATTCTTTATTTCTTCTTTTTATTTTTGTAAAGTTGGGAAAATGTTAAATCGCAAAATTCACTTATTGTAAATGTTTTTCCCCTCAGAATGCTAACAAAAGCAGTCATAACTTTTCTTTTTATAGTTAAAGACAGTGCATGCACATTACTGAACGTTTGTTAAATATTTGTTGTTATTTTTTAGAAAAACCTAAAAATGTACCCAAAAAAAAAAACATTTTAAAAAAGAAAAAAAGAAACTAACTTTCCAAATGCAGAGGTGTAGACTCCCATTGACAGCTTTAACATTGTACAGCACCAGGTAACACAGTATTAACACAAGATACAAATAATAAAAATAAAAAAACACAGAAGACAGCCAAAGACTGACACCAAGGACCAAAATCCAGATTTAAATTATTTCGAGAGGTTTGTGCAAACACATTCTGGTTATTGATGTACGTGGCTTTGTTGAAACATTGACAGAGCAAAATTTCTGTTTCATATTCTGACTAATTAATGTAATTTGTTCATTTTTTCTGGATCATGTATGCCTGTGGCAGTCATCTTGCATTGTAAAAACAATATTTGTGAATGAGTGCATTATGAATATTTCACAGCAGTGTTACATTTGAACTGGAGCAATAATAACCAATGTAACATAGACTAATGACTTCTACAACGTATATTGGGAGGCATTTTATGAAGTTCCTTTCTCAAATGTTCTGAGCTCATTACACAAATATCAAATTATAAACTCAAATCAGCTTTAAGCAGTTCAGTTTATAATTTTAAAAATACCATTTGCGGTGAGTTACTGTTTATTCACGTCAGCCTGAGTTTTTCCTCGCTGTTATGATAGAACTACGGTTTTTAAATGTTCAAGCAAATCTCTTTGATCGACACTTAACCCTGACGCAACCAAACGTTCTCCCCCCTACTCCCCCACCCCCAACAACACCTTGGTGCTACACAAAAAGCGCGTCAAGAATTCTGACCTCAAGGAACAAAGGGAGCCCCACAAAGGCTCAGCCTCCGGGGGTCCAATGTGTCCTCTCTCTGTCTGCCTCTCCCTCGTCTAAATGAAACGAACACCTGCGTTGTTGATCCTAAAGGGTTATTCTATCCAAAAAGGTGTCTGACACCCTACTCGCAACTCCTCAGAAGCTGTGAAGAAACAGCCAAGCTGTTTTAACACTAGTGTGTTTGAAAATATACAGTTACAACAATACAACAAAGTGTGCATTCATAATGTTCAGGGCAAAACCTGGGTGTAAAAAAAAGAAAAAGAAAAAAAACAACCTCTCAATGATTCTTTGATATATTTTCTTCCTTCCCTTCTCTGTGTGTTTTGCTACAAGTTCCTCGGTGGCAAACAAGCCTCATTCTACCTCTTACAGCACGATAAGAGCACCAGTCATGGCGCCGATACTGGTCTAGTCGAACCAAATGGGCACAAGAGAACAGGAAAATAAAAATATAAAAATCCAAAGTTGAAGCTCATACAGCTGCAAAACCATATCGCTTCTTGGTAACAATGCAGACCTCATGAATAAATGAAACAGAAACTGAATAGAAACGCATGAATAGTGAAAAAAACGTACGTTTTCTTACGTTCCTTTTATTCCTGTGGCATTTCTAGAATACATTGAGGGTTTGGATTGTTTGAAACCGATAAAAAAATTGTGCTAATTCTAAAGAATAACGTCAAACCCTTTTGCGATGATACATGCAAAGGTCACAGGTGAAAAATTATTCCTTCTCTCTTTCTCCTCCCCTTTTCCCCTCTTTTTTCTCCTCCTCTACTCTGTTGTCTACTTGTCGCTAAGGTTAAAATGGGGATGGGTTCGCGCGACAATGCTTGTAAAAAAATATTTTAAAAAGGCTATGATTTTTTTCACAATAGGGAAAACATTTTATTTCCCTACTAGTCACATTTTTGTAAAGGCATGGGCTAGCAGCGAACACAGTAGCATTGGGGGCGGGGGGTTCTTCTTAGCGGGTGGGAGAGTCTTCGGGGTCACTTGAGAAAAGATTATTGTGAATAAAGAACTCATTTGAAGTTGTTGTGCAATACTTAACTGAGAAATGAACACCACAGGTTAGTGGTGGCGCTAATGCTGGGCGGTCTCCACATTGCTCAGTCTACTATGTCAGAACTGTGGTTTCTTGTTCATTATTATTTTCTTTGTTTTGTTTTTTGTTTGATTTTTTATTTTAACTTCTTATTTGGGCTGTAAACTATGGTCTGTCAGTCTGTGAATCTTTGCAGTATAATTCTGGTATTGTTGTTCTCCTTACGGTGTAATAAATATGTTAATACCCGCACTGAAGGCTTGATACTCATTTGAAGTGATGGTACTGTACCTATGAGGTTGCTATCATTCACAACAATGTCTATTAGATACCATTACATTTATTTTCATACTCACAATTTACATTATTGACATTGTATGTCATTTGTATGAAAATAGTACATGGTCAATTTAATGTGAGATAGGGATTCAAAACACTTTGTAGGTGGAAATGTCAGTCACTGGGTGGAAGTATTTGGGGCTAAAGGTTTATTGCTCAAGAGTTGATGTAATATAGCAGATAATGTGATATAATGTTGCATTTTAAATGTTTCATTTTAAATGGGTACGATTAGTTGGCTAAATGTTACACATTCGTACACAATTTAAATTCCACACTGCATTTAAGATTGCTGCTGTATAAAACCATACAACATACATTAAAACAAGCATTCCTATATTTAACATGACAATGCATCTACAAAAAGCAGAACATTAAACCTGCAGCTGTATCCATCCAGTAACACAGCACTGCATATATTTATCCATCCAGTAACACAGCACTGCATATATTTCATCTCAACAAGTTAAAATGTCACGCTGTGCAGGCAACAAGCATAAACAACTCATAACAAGCATAATATAACATTCAATTGAAAAACATTACATTTTAGGGTAAACAAACACATTGAGTACTGCTGCACTTGCCATTTTAAAAGTCAAATGTTTCAAATTAGTCTTAAAAACATCTCTCTTTTTATCAGTAAGTCGGCTTCTGAAGAGCGGCCAGAGGCCTGTTTGATTAATGAGTCATGTAACGACGGCAAGCCAAGGAAATCACTGCTAATTGATTCATCGTGAGGGTGCGTGGCAGCATGGTGTGTGCTTATAGGCCCTGCTGTGACCTCCCTGACAGCAGGGCCATTATAGGCTATATACACTTTTACTCCTATATATTTGCAAACATACTTAGTACAAGCTGGAGAGGCTTGACACAACTTTTGAGCTGAATGCACTGATTCGTTTGCCTGTGATATCATTTTAAGACATTTCAAGTCGTGCACCATTAATAAAAAATATAATAAAATAAAAACGTGAATGACAATGAAGCAACGGAGGAGCTATATTCTGCTCTGGGGAAGGTTTTTTTTAAGACCCTCTCCCGCTTTTTATCTCTGTAGAACCACTTTGGAGTCCCTACATCCCAGGGACGTGATTTTCCCGCCATGTTCTTCTACACAAAGTTCATTGTGACCGGGGTCTTTCTCCTCCCCTCAACACTCTCCTTCTGTCCCTGACTCCTGCTCCCTCTTATCAAGCCAGGCAGAAGCAGATGGAGGCTCAAATTAAAAGCCAGTTTGGGACGGGGGGGGGGGGGAGCGATAACAATACGGAATGGATTTTCTCAAACAGGGAAAAACAGCTGTCTCCATTATTTGAATGCTTCACCTTTCCCCGCTTCGTTAATTGGCTCCTTGATCACAGGCAGAGATGCACGGCATCTGATAAGCCACAGGTTATTAGTAAAGTAGCCTGTAGGGCGGCAGGGCAGCTCATGCCTACGCCGGGCTGGGGGAGATGAGATAAAAGGCCCTCTAATGCCGGTGCGTGTGCGTGTGCCCGTGCGTGTGTGCGTTTGTGCGTGCGCGTGTTAGGGCGCCGCCGTTTGGCGTTTGGCCCCCCTCGTCCCTCGTTTCAGCTGAGAGCAAAAGAAGAAGCGGTAGCTAACGCTGGATTGTGATTTAAGGTGTTTGCGGGGGCGTCAAAGGACACAACGTGAGATATGACTTTCTCGCTCCCTTTCTTTTTTAAGCCTTCGACTGTATCTCGCCCTCTCTCGCCCTGTGTGACTGAGAATCAAACTGTGTGACAGAAATTCCCGACGCTTTTATATTGGTCTGATATGTGGGAAATGGTAGGCTTACGATAGCCCTTGCAGGAGAAAGGAGGTATGGAGATGGGAGCTGGGAGCTGGGTAAAAAGGGAAAAAAAGAAAGAGACATTTACCCCTTCCAGGGCCCCTTTTAAATGATGGGCGGCCTCTTTGATGCTCAGCCGAGCTGAATTCAGAGCATTAAATCTGATGGAATTTCAACTATAAGCCTGTTTATGTATTTTCTCACATCTGTGGATGAGGGGTGATTTGCCACACTTCACCACAGAGGAATGGAATCTTCTAGAAGCCACTATCTTGTAATCCATTTTCTCTCTCTCTCTCTCTCTCTCTCTCTCTCTCTCTCTCTCTGTCTCGCTCTCTCTCTCTCTATGAAATGGGACCGGAGGGGACAAGCAGGGTATTTGTGTGTTGTAAAGCGTGGTAAGAAAAGAGGGGAAGTGT
Organism: Typhlichthys eigenmanni; assembly: GCA_027564635.1. NCBI lineage: Eukaryota > Metazoa > Chordata > Actinopteri > Percopsiformes > Amblyopsidae > Typhlichthys > Typhlichthys eigenmanni. The sequence goes on along the minus strand of JAODUK010000003.1, from coordinate 1,614,706 downwards.
AGATATTAAATTACCAAGCACAAGGTTATCTGGTGCCTGCACATGGCTGGGCTGCCCTGGGCCGACGGGAGCCTGCTAATAGTGTTCACACCCAATGACATTATTAAGGAACAGGGCCTGTGTAGAAGGTCGGTCTGTCTGTCTGTCTGTCTGTCTGTCTGTCTGTCTGTCTGTCTTTTTCCTTCTCTGACATTCATGCACATGTGCAGCCAAGGTACACACACTAGGGAAATGGAGAGAAATATCAAGGGAGAGATGGATTAAAACACATTTTCTTCACAATTGTATTATTATTATTATTATTATTATGAATTATATTTTTATATTTATATATATTTAAATTAATTATTACACCTACTATTATATATTTTTTTAGGTATTCGGCTCTCTTAGCCCAACACTTCTTTGTTTGGATAAAACCACCACAAAGTTTATGCTGACTTCAGAGTGAGCGTGTTTACTGAGCATCAATGTGATGAAGCTTGTCTATGATTTTGTTTCATCTCGTTTAGAAAAGCCTCGTCAGACCAGCATTATAGAACAGGAAAATATTTTTAACAGGTGCCAAAGACGAGTGCATGCTTCTCTTAGCTGACATTTTAAACCATGCTTAATCTACAATTTATCTGTCATAAACATATAAACTGGCATCTCAAATGGCCTCCCTTGTCAAGTATGCTCTAATTTCTTATATATGGAGGCGTGATGTGCAACACGAATCAAGATTTTGACATACAAGTAGGTTAAAGCGACCAATTTACTGCCCCAAACGTAACCATGTGTTCCCCTTTTTCCAAGCCGTCTTATTAAAATTCGTATTAAAATCTTTCATCATTTATAGTACCGCGTAGCACAAACTCATGATGAGCTTTAATATTGACAAACTAATAGGCCACACTGCAAAGGTTCAATGGGAAAAGAAATTTAGCTTATAAATTGATGATGTACTGTACAGTAGCCTATCTCCTTTTTGAAAACTGTAGTGACCAGAGTGTAGTAGCGTTGTACCAGAGACGTCACTCGCAAGTCCACCAGGTTTTATTCCAAAGCTACGTGTACTTACATTATGTAGACTTCACAAATAAATACTTTAAGTACAGTATTGTGTAATGTTTATTTAGAGTAAACATGGAAAACTTCATAATTTAGGAATAAGTTACTCCTGTCACTTTTTCCCACTCCTCTCCAATTTGGCCTTTTCATTAAATGGATGTATACTTTTGGCTCTGACATCTTTGTTCTCTGAAGGTGCTGGAGAGCCTTAGGCACACCACTGCTGTAGCTACAGTACACTGGGAGTGTCCTGTTTGTGAAACCTGTGTGTGCAGTGCTGGTACCAAATAGTGGTACATACCGTATGGATCAAGGACAAATAAAGCCCATGCAGGTACCAATGTCCTCTATACATTACCCAGCAGGTGCGTGTAAAGGATAAGAATAAACAACTGTAATTGTATGAGGCCCATGTTGTATACTGTATGTGTGTACATGTATTTTTCATTCTTTCATCTCCTATTTTTCCTGTTCTCATGTAAACTAACATTTAGCTATTTCAGTAGGAACACAACCACGGTTTGTATCTGTTCTAACTTTCACATACGCTCAACGTTCACAGAGTCCCTCTCAGCTTCAGGAACTCTGCCTCGCAGAGAGCTGTGTATTAAGAAGAGCCCACCTGTACAGGCACAGCCTCTCAATAGCTTACTGAACTGTTGTTGTTGTTGTTGTCGTTAAACTCCTCAGAACTGTGGATGAGGAGAAATGCACAACTCACCCTCCCAACACTTTCTTCACGCAGTAGACTACCTGCACAGAAAGTAAGCATTTCCCAACCTCTATATTTGACATTGGCTCCATGGTGTGTGTGTGTGTGTGTGTGTGTGTGTGTGTGTGCGCGCGCATGTGCGTGTGCATGTGTGTGTGTGTGTGCGTGAAAGTGCAGACGCATAACACCTTGCTAAGAGCTGAAGTCAATAGGTCCACTCCCATGCAGGCGGCTGGCAGAGAGAGTGTGATTGATGGCTAATGAGGTCTGAGCGAGGAGCCGGAGCCAGACTGGCTGTACGCTGCCTACTGTGGCTTTACGGCATGATGGATGACACACTGAGATGCCTCCGCACTCAGACAGCACCGGTGCATGGCACTGCTCAGAGGGACGGGCTGGTTGTAGCCGTATGTGTGTTTACGCGCGCCATCCATTAACCGGGCCTGATTAACCCCTGACCCCTCGTAACCCTCTGGCGTTAGCCTTGCTAGCCCTTGTCCTGTGTCCACACAGTGCGTATAGCCAGAGTCGCCGCATGCAAAAGCAGTTTACCGTGCGGCGCAGCAGGGCATCACATCCCATCCGTCACACTCCGGCCCCTGCTGTTTCCTGCTCCAGGCTTCTATCCAGTAGCATCCAGCCTGCTCCTATAGACACAGTGTGGCTCCTAGTATAACCTAGGCAGAAAACAGTATCTTCCCTGGCACTGTTTGGTCAATGATGTTATGTGCCCAATTGAGAAGCTGACCTTGACAGATGCCCCATGGTTGAGGAGGTTAGCCCTTAACATTGCATATAGACCACATGTAAATAATATTTACACACGTATAAAAGACATTTGTAGAATATGTTCTGTCATCTTGACCGTATTCAGGAAATGTAATTTATTTGTCTGCATTCTAACAGTGACAAATAGGTCCGTCCAGTGCTGTGACAGGCACAATATGCTAATGCAATTCCAAAGATATGTAATTAGATATCCTATAATGCATTATTGGTCCTTCGAGCCAAATATTACTCAGCGTGAGGGCTTTAAGCTAAATAATACGTGGGAGCTGCTATTTATCAAACAGCTAAAACTACTGACTATTGGCCACACGAGCACTGGAATCCTCAGTGCTCAAGCTTCTGCCTCACTCTATCTTTCTCTCTCTCTCGCTCTCTCTCTCTCAACTCTCTCTCTCTCTCTTGTATTCTCTCTCTCTTTAATGCCGCTCTCCAATCTGGCTTTCACATCAAATGGAAGTATCTTTGTCTCTGTCTGTCAAATGGGAGTGTATGGCTGAGGGAGGGGGGAGAAAGAGGGGCCGGATCAGAGAGCAGAAATGTCGAGGGTGAATAAGTGTGCGTGACGAGGCTGGGAACATCATGGGGACACACCTGAGTTTTTTTTTTTCCCCGCCATGGTCCCGCTGTGATGAATAACGCCGTCCAGATGGATGAGGAGACCCGTGGAGCTCCTGGAGCCATTTATAACTCACTGCTGGCCCAACACCCCCCACCACCTCCCCAGTCCATAACCATATACATATCCATAACCCCCCTACCCCTGTCCCTCTGCACCCCTTCCTCTCCCACTGTCTTCCCCAGCTGTTGTGCACCTGGACACCGGCCTAGCAGAGGAATACAGGAATACATCCCATCCATCTCTCTGAGGGGGCATGCAGGGTGGAGAGGGTCGGAGGGGGTGGTGGTGGTGGGAAGGGAGCAGTTCTGAAAGTGAGATTGGTAAACAAGAGGCCAAACTAAATGTAAGCCCCGGCAAAGTCAAGGCTAGTGCCGCTACGTTGGACATGCGTATCACAGTAATCCCTGAACAAGTGTGCTGATTTTGAGGAGACCTGATTGTTGTTACACAACACTATGCTAATGCACGCAGAGCATCTCATATTTATCTAGGGTCTCGTTGGGAGGAGAGACTAAACAACGGCACAGTCAATGGAAGACTTGATTTGTGATATGAGATCACTGCCAAATTTGTGCATCTTGAATAATACAACTTCAAAGGCTGTATTCATTACGGCCCGGAATGCACTGCTGGAAACCAGATAGTAATCCAATAGAAAGTTGAATTCTGCAATCAATCTCAATTCGAGTAAATGTTTTTTAATTAGCTGTTAAGAGTTTTTTTTTTTTTTTGTCTCTTCCCCGATGTGAAATACATGAGCTGTACAGCTCTTAAAGTCTCAGAGCGATGTGTGTTTACTTGTTGTTTTGGCCTTGTTTGTGAGAAACACTGAAACTGTCATGTTAATGCAACAAAGTCTTAGACTGCAGCATGGGAATGATTGAATATTTAGAGTTGTGCATGGAAGGAAAATAAACTTAAAATACATTCCAATAGTACTTGCTAAGAAGAATATTAAAATATAATAGGTCTGCTAGAGGCATGTCAAGCCATCATCTTGATTAAAAGCTATTTACTGGTGAAGAGTTTGTTTGTGAAATACATTTTTCATTGCAAAGTGTCACATTTCTTTGGGTTTTGCAATGCAAATTGGCTGAGAAATGTTGTTGAAATATGCATGGGATTGCTAGACACTCCCAAGACACCAAAATAATCTTGATTGGTAAGAGGGAGGAAGATGGATGAAAATTGTCCGGGGTTGGCTGTCAAGGGACCAAGGGAGGTTACGGTGTTGTTCTGTGTCTGCTTGAAATTCTTCAGATCAGAAATGGCAGCTCCCGTATGGATTTGAAAACAGCCTGCTTTCAGCATACTAATAAACAAACTGCAGACAGACACACACAAACACGGACACAAAATGCTCAAAGATGAGAAAGATATGAACACACACGCACACAGATACAAACACACATATTTTTATAAGTATTATAATAAACTAAATAAGTTATGTCTCAAATCACATATGCCCATGAAATTAGAATAGAGAACATCTTAAAAGTTTGCCATTCCTGTCTGTTTCCATTACCAGTCTCTCTCTTACACACAGACATCTGCCTACTTCATAACCCATTCAGATGCTGTCATTGTCCCATCTGTCAAATGGGAATAACTTGTGAATGTGCATGATTAGATTGTGGTGGAATCTTCTCATCTACTGCTTCAGAGAGGTGGACTTCCATCAGCCGTGGGCTACGCTGGGTCAAATGGCTGCTGACAGACCATCATGGAGATATTTCCTCTATTACCCCAGCTCTCTCTCTCTCTCTCTCATTCCCATCCCTGTGGCCTATCCCTCGCACCCTCTTTCTTAAACCACCGGCTGCTTCTGAAACATCCTGGATTTCTATCTATCCAGCCGCTTTTATTTCCTGTCTTGCGTTTATCGATCAATTTTTCATTCTCTTTTCTGCACGAACATCTTGCATTTGTCTCCCGACCTACACTTCCTCTCTCTCTCTCCCTCTCTCTCTCTCTCTATCTCTCACGCACTCATTGAAATCTACAACAAATGTTTGACCAAGCTGTTCCTCAGCTCAGTGTGTGAGCGCTTGGTGTCGGACACGTCTAACATGATGCATTGGCTCTGTTTAATTATAGAGATGCTGAATAAATATTTACAGATGGCCGATCCATCTTCTCTCATCCAGTCCCGCGTATAGCGTTGATTTATGAACCAGCCAGTTATGCTGAAGGAAGCGGTTGTCATTGTTTCTGTATGGAGACTGCCTGCAATAAATTCTGTTTGATAACAGGTTCTGATGCTATTGGCCTATTCAGTTTCCTTCTTCATTTAAGACATATTTAAGCTATTCCAGCTTTCAGGGATTGTCAGGTTGAATAAGAAATTGTGTGCTTCTGTGAAGCTCGTCAGCATATTGAGCTCAGAAGCCGTGTGGATATACATTCACTCGTGAAGCTCTCCTATTACATAGAACACATGACTTGTGGCGAACGGTTGCTTTGAGTCTGGTTGATGGAAAGCAAGTATGAAAAATACATCTACAAATATGTTTAACATGATACATAGGCCTGGCTCTGAGTGCATGCACTAGGCACCACATTTTGTGAAACCCATCCATCTCCAGTGTGTGCATGCACGTGCGTGTGCGTGTGCGTGTGTGTGTGTATGAGAGAGTGCAAGCCTACATTTCCCAGCAAGGGCACAATGCATTACTCTAGGTACTTTTCTTTAGAAGTCACCGGAGGACTTTTGTTACCGGCCATTTCCAAACAAGGTCTCCTCCTGCGTCGTGCGTGCTTTTGAGCCACGTGCACGAGCATGCATGCTCGTGTATGGCTGCCTGCCACCACCATCTGCTATCTGGTCAGCCCAGCTAGCCTCTGGAAGGCACCTGGCCAGCAGCTTGCTCACCTGGCACTGCTAGCCCCTGCCAAAACACACACCTGGCCCTGGCAGCGACCGGGGGATAGGGAACATATTGCACAACGCAGCTAGCTCATAAACAGGGTAGTCAATGTACTAGCGATCCGCATTGTTACACAAGGAACAGGCTGAATGAGACTCAACAAAGAAATGCATTTCAACGACAGTATATGCTAGATGCCCGTATCGATTACATATTGCCTAGGGGTGTAACGGTACACAAAAGTCACGGTTCGGTTCATACCGAGGTACAGAAGTCACGGTTCGGTACATTTTCG
>JAODUK010000003.1:1592647-1605326 GCA_027564635.1 Typhlichthys eigenmanni | reverse complement strand
TATGGTGCATGGACCGAACCGCAACGTCTGTACCGAACGGTTCAATACGAATACACGAACCGTTACACCCCTAATATTGCCTATATGGACATATGCCTTAGCTTAGGATATATACCTATATTCACAAAGTGAATATGGTCTGGTTACACCAGGCTAGCATTGCCTAGGCCCGCTTTAGAAACGTCACAATACACAATGTTGAGCTCCGTTCAATGCATTGCTGCCAGCTTGCACCAGCCTGTGCCAGCTCACCTAGCATATGTTAGCCTTTTCCCTTTCTTCAGGTTGTCATTCGCTAGCGCGCTCGTCTCCCACTACACACACACACACACACAGAGTGGACACAGAGGGACAGACACCTGCAGAGTGTTTGTCACCTCTTCTTTTGGAATCTGCAACCGCACGGCATTGTGGGAGAGACAGCCATCTGTTGTGGCTGAGGCTGCAGAGAAAAGGGCAAAGCGGGCATGCGGCACCACGCTGCTCTTTTCTGTTGTGGCTGTGCTGTGGTGCTGACTTCTGTGTGGCTTTACAAATCTGGAGCAATACAGCTCCAACACACTGAAGACACGTCCTATCTTATCAATGACTTAGAGTTAGAGAGTCATTTAGGTCCTTCAAATAGACATTTAGACATGTTTTTAGGTTTAGCCATGACGTTACACACTGTATTATGTGTGTGAAAATGTTTTTATTGTACAATATCAACGATTTCATACAAATCCAGTTTCCCTCTTGTGTGCAACCAACTGCTTTTTTTTTTTTTACTGAATAGGGAATAAGGAAGTAGTTATAGTGTAGCACAGATATGAGACATGTTGCTGTTGGACCACAGCGCTGTTCTGTAGCTCGGCAGATTACAGAGATAGAAAGACTTGGTAGAAAGTTGTTAATAAATGTTGACAGCATTTGATGCTGTGATGTGACAACAGTACGTAACGTGGATGTGAGTCCAGATAGCACGGTGGATATTATCGCTGGCCTGTTCCTGAAGGACATTCATTTGTTCTCTGGCTGGCTCGCTGCGAGCCCAGCCGGTGTGTTCATCGGAGACAGATGTTTGGCCGGCCGAGCCTACGAACGCCACAGGCACTGTGTGTTCTAGAAAAATCCAGATGCTTGTACCTGGTGTTCCACCCCGCCTGCCGCCCCGGAGACACCGGGCACGCTCCCCTCAGCCCCCTCCTCCTTCCCGGGCGGTGTGTCACGTGACCTCAAGCTGGTGTGGGTGTGCTTGTCAATCATAACTGATGACGGGGAGGAGGGCAGAAATGGGAATGATAGATGCCGTAGAGTCAACCGCAACACACACTTCGCTGTGTATCTGACAGGCGGAATTCATTTTCTGGTGGTCTGACTATCGTGTACCAGGTCCAAAGCAGATGTGAACATTCACGCCAAGGGGTCAACTGATGGGTAATTCTTTATATTACACAACTACAGTAGGAGCTCTTGTTTTGCCAGTCTCAACATCACAGAACCTGAAACCTTACACAGTAAGATATATCAAATAGACATATTGTTGAATCTGCGTGTGTTGTAGTTTCCAATTCCATCAAATTGCACCTCATAAACAAACAATACCATCAACAAATGGAAGTGTGTATTACTATCATCTGCACAGTCCCAATTATTGCCTCAAAACTCAAGGAAACTTCAGATAAAAAGAAATAAGAAAGATTTAAAGTTACATAAGATAAAAGATTACCCCCCCCCCCGTACGACTACGGGTGGTAATGGTGTGTTTGAGGGCGAAGAGTGTTACTGACCCAGAACTGCCGGGGTGCGCACGTATGCCTGACGGCTGGGCTCTTGTCTCCAAAACTCCCTTAATGAGGAACAGCTCAGTAATGGCACTGTTTTCTTGTAACCTCAAAGGACCCACTGTTCACTTGCTGCAAATTCAGCTGTTATTTATACCTTATATTGTGAGAAGACCACGAGAGCTGGAACATGTTAGAGAGAACGACTGTAGGGCTTGGGTTTTGCAAATCTTTTTCTTTTACAGTTGATTTTTGTTATTGCTGGTTTTGATGGAGAGATACAGTAGCCGAGTTATTGTCCTGCCATCGCTGCCTTCTCCTGATTCGCATCAGTAAAACGTTTCATCTTTCTTGATGTTCGCCTGCACGTGTTAGCACTAATTGTTGCACATTTGTTATTACCATCGGATGGCTCTCGGCTCACGGTTTAAGCTTTGAATTCAAATTACGACTCATTACTCTTGCTTTTTATTATGTGCGTTATCTCTTAAATTCATCAGACATACCTCAGTAGGTTGTGCATGGTTACATCTGTATCACAGTCCACTTGGGAGCACCTAGAGAAACACACTGCCCCCTAGTGGGCATTTTTTGCCCAGCATAATTAACACTGCTCAATAGCCGTCAAGCAGACAATGCTCTGGTGCTCTGCCAGTGGCTCAATACAACGATCCGTCATAGGCAGCGATGCAAGACAATAGATTTTGTGTTGATTGGAGTGGCTCCAATCCCCCAGCTATGACACCGGCTCACCGCTTGCTATCGAATGGCTGTTTTTCTCCCACTCGAGCCACACGGTGCCTAACACAGCAATCAATGCTACTCATTTTAATAGCGCCACTTCTTTTACCCAAGGGGGTAGGAGAGGAGAAAAGAGGAAAGGAGAGGAATCCAGGTGAGCTATAGAGTCAAGTCATTTCTCTGAGGTGAAGACCGCAATCACAGCACTGAGGCCTTGGAAAATGTGGGACTAAGTGGGATGGGGCCATATACCAGTGACAGTTGTTATTAAAGTGTGAGTGACATGCACTTATTTCAGGGTACTGCCAGGAAAAAAAAAACGGATATAGAAATTATTAATGGCCGTAAGATATCAAGAATGATCAAAGGTGTGACATTTTATAGCAAGCCGGTACAGCAACCGGCCTACATGTGACCAACAGTACAGCTCATTAACAAGCATTTCTCTGAAATCTTCTTGGTAACTATAACAGCTTAACTTTGCTTTTCTGTCCCATCTTGCATTGCGTATATTGCATGTTGCCTTAGCAGCATACAGTATGTGTGTGTATGTATTCCATATTGTACAAGTATTTGCATTTCATATGAATGCACCTATTTCATGTGTATCGGTACATATGTGTGTGAATGCGTTTCACATATTTGTATGAATTATATTCAAATCCGTCTTATTGTACATATTATACCATGTTTTTATGTGAAGCACATGCCTTTATTTATATGTGCTATATATAAATAAAGTGCCTTGCCTTATACTGTATGTGTGTGTGCTTTATGTGTGCGTACCTGTTTCATATGTTTATATGTAATAAAAGTCTGACATAACTCCTAAACAGCCCCTCATAGCCAGGCCTTTACCATGCAGTTATACATGTTCTACATTATGACAGGACAAATATCTTAATTTTTCTCCGTGTGGCAGCACCTGTGTATATGCGTGTATATTATCCCACGGTACTAGCCTACAATAAGACCCCTTGAGCAGCTGTGGGCTCCTCTAAACGCATTACAAGTGACTGTACCTAATGACAAGGCCGACTAAATACCTGCTAACAAATGACGGCAGGCTGTGGCGCTCACTTTAACAAAGGAGGTGCATAATGAAGCCATAGCACCTTCTTTTCCAATACATCATTCTGAGTGAGTTTGCCAGCATCACTCTCCTCTGCCTCCGAGCATGGTAAATGAGAATTTATGCATCTGCTACTTTATCATTCTTTACTCTTTTCACCCCCGCGAGGTAGCGCCGCGCGAGACAGATATTCTCACCAAAGGCAATATCCCCCTCTCAGTAATTATATCAGAGCCGCAGAATGGCTCATTAACATATGCTGGGGCGTGTCAGGAATTTACAAGCGGCCTTTGCGGGATGCTTCTCGGCGGTGTTGCCGCTGCCGATCTGATGCAGCCTCCTTCCAGGGCGCTTCTATCTCATTTCCATAAATGTCACTCAAGCTGTGCATGTGCTCCCCCCCCCCCCCATAAATGCACAAACACGGCTCTGCGCTGTGGTTATGGCAATCACCGGGGAAGGCTCGCTGATATGGGAATAGCCATGCGTGGGTGTGCATACACGCATGTGCCTTTTCTGAAACAATATTAGCAAAACAAAAGGGATAAGGGCAAAAGGGCTGTTTTGATGAAGTGCCTCCCGTCACTGCCGATACGGGGCGAATAATTGTTTTTGTGCTAGTCTGTTTGGGGAAGGTTTAACACTTGTGTGTGTGGTGAATGTGTGCTCACAGGCGTACGGTCTCGCAACAGATACCAGCAGACAGAAACGGCGTCATGGCGCTGCGCTTGCTACTGCTTCAGGACTCAACATCTGCTGCCTCTGACAAGACATGTTCTGATCTGGTGACCTTTCACCCCTAGCCATTAGCACGATGTAGCGTCATACAATGGCCTATTTAAGGGCCATGAACACATTAGACATGAGTACTGGTCATGGTATTATTGCAGTGTTTATACAGCATAATTAAATAAAATACAATTCCATGGTAATAAACCAAATAATGGAACTTATTAAGGACATGGTTTTTAGATACATTGCTGCTCTTCAAAGTGAACATTTTAAGGCATATCATGAAGCCATTATAAGTAATTATGTTTGAGAATAACGACAATAGCCTTTTCAGGAATAACATAGGTAACGGTATTTAGTTAAGGGATTGCATGGCAATTGGATGCAAACTGCTAATTCTCCTGATATTGTTCATGGTATAAATATTGGAGAATATATACGCTCAAAATAAATGTGTGTGCCATTTACATTTACAGCATTAACAGCATGTATCCTAAGCAACATACAATAAGTGTATTTGTCAATAGCTGAATAGGTCAAACACCAGTTTATTTACTTATACAATACCTATTATACATATATCAGAAATAAACTCTATATAATTACTAAGGCAGATGACCAATAACCAGTGCAGGTTCATTGACCATCATGTTGCCCTGCTGGGCATTTGAGGTCAGAGGGCAGACTGTCCCACCGGCGCTGGCTACCTCACATTGTGTGCCTGACCTCAGGCCTTTGCCCGGTCCATGCAAACGAGCCAAAGACAGACCGGTGCGGTCTTTAGTTCCAGCACATTTGCTGAGAGCTTGGCAGAGTGCCTCGGATGCTAGTCGACGGCAAACGTTTTCTGTCATGAGTGGCCAGTAGCTTTGTAAATGGCCGTTCAAAAAAAACAAATATGGGTAATTTGGAAAGAATGCATTGATTCGGTGAGCGCGCATGGAGTAATGATGTAAAATAAGTTTGATAAGTGTAGGGGGCGGGAGGGAGGGGGGAGGGGGGGGAGACCAGCAGAGAAAGAAGAAAAAATCACTTTGCGTGAGTCTTCTTTGCCCTGGTGAGTGTCATTACAATGACTGAAGACCCAACGTCCATTTCTCCCATCGACCTCTCTATCTCTCTCTCTCTCGCTTCTCTCTCTCTTTCTCACTCATTGTCATTGCGTTTTCCTTTAAGTGCACTTTCGCCCGCGCCACTTGGAAATTGATTGAAACAAAATGTCACAATTATGCCCTGTAGCTCGCCGCTTCAATTATTCATCAATTAGGGGCTAGGCTTCTTTTTTTTTTTTCTCCCCTCCGAGCTGATTTTTCATTCAGTTTGCCCGAGATGTATGGCTCCCCTGCTGTTAACCAGTCCAAAGTCATTAGTTTCTGGGTTTGCAATTAAACCTGATGCATTATGCATGAGGCTCCGACTCGCTAGGCACGCGAGCAACAGCGGCCACAGCGGCTACAGCGAAAGAGCTAGCAAGCTCTGGAGGCGCGGATGGGAAATTAATTTGATAGAAATTAAAGTTCTGTCATGCTCGCTCGCTCGCTTGCTCTCTCTCTCCCACTCTCTCATTCTCTCTCTCCTCTCTCTCTCTCATTCTCTCTCTCTGTCATTCTTTCACTCGCAAGTTGGAACAGATGCCACCGGCTACAGATATACAGTAGATTGAGACAGGACAGCGCGCAGCGTAGCTGTGCCAAGGTCAACAGTGATGAGCGAATAGGATCACATTAGGTATGCGTAGCCAGCCCAAAGATTTACTGTCTGTGTGTGTGTGTGTGTGTATATATATATATATATATATATATATATATAAGGAAGGGTTCACTGTTAATACTTTTGGCATCAACACTTTTAAACCTACAGGACAATACAGGCTTGAATTAGACAGACATATTGCAAAAGTAACTCTAAATCGTTGTGTAAACATAAACATAACATTCTAGGCCTTTGTTTGGGATGTGGTCAGCACTGTTGACTCCAGTTTAATTCCTAGCTTGTGCTCACAGTGTTTACATTCTCACCAATAGTGCATGGGCTGGGACTTAACACTGTGGTTTCCTCTCACCCCCAACAGTCCCATAGTGGGCTAACTACAAACCTACATTGCCCATGGGTTTATATGGTGTGCATGTGTATGTGCGTGTGTGTGTGTGTGTGTGTTCCTGTCTGCCAGCAACATGAACTGGGATAGGTTCCAACTTCCCTCAAAAGGAAATAGGATGCAAAGGTGTAGCAGTTTAACTATGGGATGACTTTACTAAGGTAATCTGCTGCCATCTAGTGAAGAAAAATCAGCGGGACAGAAGATATGCACACAGTATAAGACATAAAACAATGTTTATGTGTTGATATTAAAGCAATCATGACAGTGGGTGAGCACTTGTTTGGTGAGAGCCTGTTGCTAGCGGCAACTGTGTGTTAAGCATCTCCGTCTTAGGGTGGTGTTGTGGCCGGTTCACGCTAATGCAGATGCAATACCATAGTAGGAGTGATCGGTGTTGTTGAAACACTTGTAGGAACACAGTAGGGCTCTCACTGGAACTGTCAGGGATGTCCTTGTGTTCATATCCTACACACACACACACACATATATTTAAGAAGGCCTTATTTACACGTGCAGGCATGTACAATAGTGCCCTATAGACAGAGGAATGCCCTTACCCTTCTGAGGTTGACAAAGTGCACACACTCCAGCCAGGTGGATAGGAAGGGCCCCAGGCAGTAGGAGCAGGAACCTCGGTCAGCCAGCATGGCGGTCAGGTCGGGGTGGTGAGGCAGAGCCCTGTGGACCAGGGAGGATCTCTTCCTGTCCTCCAGCAACACAAACCTAGCCACTAGTTCCTATAGCAACGCAACACATGAATGAATTTTGGTTTGTCACACTTCTTCTCCCATAGGTTAACAGCATAATCTACAGCCACCACTTCCTTCAATGCTATATAGGGTGCTCCTTCAGAAGCTCCGCCCCCACATTGGAAACACATTGCCAAGGCTAGGATAGTGTTGTGTGGTGGAGTCTACAATACTTTGTTTGTAACTTTAAAAAAACACCTGAACATTTCTTTGGCGTGCACACAGAACGGGCAGCTAGCAGTCAGTTAGTAGATATTCTCTGAATTCAAAGGGTGCATTATCTTACAATCGCTGACTCCACCTATATAACAAACACAAGCTGTGTTGAGCTGGGGCATACTAACACTACAAACTATTAAACAATCAAGCTAGCTTCACACACATTTCCTAGTATTACTGTAGCCTATTAGACAGACTGTGTTAATGAGATCTTTAATGTGAGCTGGGGCATATACTAACACTACAAGCTATTAAACAATCAAGACTCACAAGCATTTTACAGTATTACAGTACTAATATAGTATAACTGTATTACTGTATTACTGTATCAGACAGTGTTGATGAGACCTTTAATGTAAGCACCGACACCACTTGCACTGACTCCAATGGCTCACAGCGCACAAACCGGTTCCCTTCGCAGAACAGCTCTTCTAGGCGAAGACGGTGAAACTGGATATTAAATATCAACAAGTAAATGTCAAATATATGGTAGTAACCAGATTAATTACACAGTAGAATACTTCTTTATTAGACAAGGTACCTCAACAGGAAACACAGACAACTGATTTCCTGCCACATCCAGAACTTGTAGCTTCGACAACACCTTAATTCCCTATAGGAATATGTCAGTTACAAGATAGTACCTTGGTTTTTAATGAACACACGTATGTATTAACATAATGAACTGCGCTAATTACATACCTCTGGTAGTTCAGTCAGTTGGTTTCTAGCCACATACAACTTGGTCAGTTTTTTACAGTTGTACAGTTGCTGAGGCAGACCAGACAACTTATTGTAAGTCAAGTTCATCTCCTCTAGCTCTGAAAGATGACCCAGCTCAGCAGGGAGCTCCTCCAGCTCATTGTCTAGTAAACTGAGGCACCTTAGCCTAGTCAATCTACAGATAAACAAAGTTATCATTAGCATAATGAAACTACTTGCCTTTAATACATCAAACTTGATCTTGTCTTAAACCAGTTTGGGCTGCAAATATCACCTCTTTGCCATAGTTGCAATACAATAGACATTATTATACCTTTTTATCTCTGGTGGGAGTATTTTAATCCGGTTGTGATTCAAGTTGAGCACAAGAAGTTTATGCAAACCACCTGTGAAATCAAGTTCATATTAAAAGGTTTGTATTGTTGATCAAATAAATGTCTGAGATAATTATGCAAAGTATGACACCTACCTACCTATCACCTCAGGTGGCACAACGGAAATGTGGTTTTTGAAAATATAGAGTTTTTTCAACGACTCCAGATGGCCTAAAACAGCTGGAATCTCCTTCAAGTAATTATTTCCCAAATTCAGCTCCACCAGCTTGCCAACATGCAACGTGTATTTTAGTCATGAAATTAACACTTAGTGTGATATTTTGGCAGTGATCTAACAAACAATAATAGTGAGACTCACGTTTTTTAATGTCGATAGCTCATCGGGTAAGGTTGTGAGGAAGTTGTTGTTTAACAGGAGTACTGAAAGATGTTTCAACAATGTAACCGATTTTGGAACGTCCTGGATTCTTTTAGAACTCAAATTAAAAGATGTAGTATTTCCTCGCAATGCTCTAATAACTGACCCAGACATGATAAGAACATTTTAATGATCATTGTCTCCCCGACTCTGTTCCTATGGATACTGGACGCTTTGTGAAGGGTATTATTGGTTTGCTAGTGCCCTCTAGTGCCCTTTGTTAACATGGTTACACAATTTCTGTGTGCATGAGAATTTCCTGGCTAGTTGAATACTTTTTTGTCATTCAAACATCAAATATGAGGACATTTGAGCGAGCCTGATTCCTCATCATCCTACAATTCTCATACACATTTAAGTAACATGGATTGTTTAGGCAAACAATAATCATGCCATTGTCACATTCCTGATATGATAGCTCATGGCTGTCCCTCTGTATAGCCGACAAGCATGATTTTGGGAATATCCCAAAATTAATATTAACTGTAGGTTAATGATAAGATAAAATACATACTGCAGAGTATGTATTCAATGGTTCAATGTATGTATAGTTATTAATAGCAAAGGTTAGGAAATGTGCATATGGACACTGACGCAAGGTACCTGCTAAAACATTGTATACTACAAATTTACTATAAATATTTAATATATTACTACTCTCTAAAGTTCATACTTGCTCTTCTGGTATGGTATTATACTGAGGTGTCAGGAGCAGGAAGTAACAGCTTGTGTGTGTCAGTCAGACACACTGTAGCATATGCTACACGCAAGCATACATGTCAGCAGGCTTTATCAAGCATAATGTACCCGTCCTGTTGTATGCAATGCAAAGGCCTTTCTGATGTCCATTCATTCATTATGATTTCATCTTCCCAACTATTCCTTCCTCGGGTTATGTCTACTGTGTGTATGTACAGTTAGTAACATCCTCCCACAAGTGCTGCAGTTCAGGGCTTCTCAACATTGTTTGACCTGAACCTCCTCACTTAATCAATAATACTGTCAAATATTTGCATAATGAACACAGAAATACATGTATTTTAATTCAGTTAAAATCCAACAATCAAATTCCACCACAGTTCACTGCAAAAGTTCATAATTTAATTACGTTCTTACAAAAGGTTTAATAACATGCCTGTCCAATGTAGATTCAGTCATTATCAATCATATAATTTCATTCTGGATAATGCTTTCTGGGAAACACCTTTGGTATTTGGACAGGTTCTCCGGCATACGTTTAAGAACAGCTGCATTTCCACATTATACTAATAGCTAGCACAATTATACTGTTTTCACAATCACATACTAGACACTATTCTGAGAACAGCAACATTTAGAGTTACTATTTAGTCAGCATTAGCTTCGATATGGGGACCCCAACCAAATAAGATGGAATTTCAAGGGCCATGAAATGGGAAACAGTACCATTTACATAAAGTTGTTATATCACACTAAATGGGTGCTGTTTCAGATGTCCTGCTCATTGGCAGGGTCTTTTAGACGCTCCACAGAATTGTAGTGTTCTCCTAGTCCATAGGCATGACGCATGTAGCTGTAAGACAATGCCAAAAGAACAGTAACTTGTAAATACAAGCAAAAACTACGATATTCCCACAGGCAAATCTAAATATGAAGTCATCATTATATGATGATTAGTAATTGCATTTAAATAAGCTCTTACACAAGGGTAATAGGGGTACCGCTGTATTCCTCCCCAATTTTTACAGTGGGGGAGTCAGCCTGGATTACTTCTATTGGAACCTGGAGGACTTGGGTTAGCGCTCGCAGCTGTTAGGGATTAGAGGAAGAACCAGATGATTCCAGCGTCAAGTGACTCGTATGTGTTGTTCTTATGCAGAGTCGCCACAGCCTTACCTCCAGTTGTCCGCCCCATGCTGTTGAGTGCTCCACGTCATTGCAGTACTTCTCAAACTCATCTGGACACATGAGCAACAACCGTGGGTATTACCTTGTGTGCCATTCTTACGCATTAGCAGACACTCCTGGTTACATATTGTATGCACAGCTACATCAGCAACTAACACAAACCCACGGACTGTAGCTGCAACTATATGAGGTTGTTACCTATTGTGTGCATGTCACCGCTGCTGGGGTTGGTGAGGAAGGGAAGGAAATCATCTGCATGGCTTCTCATGTGCTCAGCAGTCCACGATCGCAACTCCTTCACATTCAGCCTGGGCTTCAATGCAGTACAGTGGAATATTTACATGTCGTGTGTAGGCATGGGACGATATGAAAAATGTATATCACGATTATCCTGACCAAAATAATTGCGATAGAAACATATGGAATCACTTTATCTTAAAATTTGTTAAGATAGAGAAGTGTGATTATTTTAGTTTAGAAACCAGTATTTCAACCAATGGGGGGACACAATGGGCAAGCCGAGCCTATTATATATTATATATTATATATATAATATATAATATATATTTAATATCTGGAATGGAATATGTAAATGTCATGTGTTATAGAACTGATTGGTAGTGTGTAAGATTCCATACTTACGTTCACATTTGAGAAGACTGAAAGTAGACTAAATCGCAGCAGAATTTGGTGTTTAAGCTCCTGTAGCCTTAGAGGCAGGGTTAGTCATTCTTAGGAACGCTTGCTAACTTCGAGCTCAAATCAACACAATATCCCTCCGCGGCCGCTCCACACATCGAAACGCCTTGTGAAGCAAAGCATAGAGGCGGTGTTCGCCACTTAGTTTTTGTTGCTATGTACGGAGCCAGGGCTGTGTAGACATATCTGATTCTTTTTTCAACGCGCAGAGAGAACGGTAAGCTAGCGAAATGCGAGGAGATATTTGGTGAATTTCACAGAAAGTGTATTAGCTTACAATTAGCCTGACAATAGCTGACTATAGCTTCAAGGGCAGCTAAACTCCCGGTGCTATATTGTTTTCTCACGTGCACATTTACATCGCTGTTGTAAGTGAAGACCCACTGTAGCTCCACACAGCTCCCGTCCGGCGAATACATACACTCTACCCTGGAATAGACTGGTGGTATAGTGGCTGTAACTAGGAGTGCAGATGCACCACACGCACCAGCAACCGCTTCGCCAGCTGATCTTCCATGGCGCGGTACATGCAGTGGCCATCGGACGCCATCTCCTTGATCTGGAGCTGATGTTGGGCCAGCTTCTGAGCCAGCATCAGCCCTTCCTGGTGCCTTGCACCCTGCAGGTTCTCCACCTCGGCCTCCGCTATCCGGCTCTCCCTCTCTTTCTCCTGGGCTGCCTTCTTGTCCTGGAGGTGTGGGAAGAAAGCATTTGGTTATACCCAGAGCCGTGGACGTTAAACTGTCACATGGTTCATGGGGACACAAAACAGTTCCAGGAAGTGCTTTGGCAGGCAATTTGAATAGATACATACAGATATATAACTCATTATTAGTCAATAAATGCACAGATTTACATTTACAATAGCATTTGCGGCTAAATTCCGGGAGGCTCCACGATCTGCCATTGTCTCACCCTTCTCTTCTGTGCCTTGGATACACGTGGATGTTCATTCTGCTCTTCACCCCCCACGCTGAGAGACTGCACTCCATTGGTCAACTCCTCCTCCTTAAGAGATATGAATATCCTTACCATACAGTATCTCTTGTTTAAATATGTGAATATAAGACATGCAGTATGTTATTCGCTCATTTATAATATTGTGACATATGTTTGAGGAAACCGATGGAGTGCCTGCTCCGGGTAGGGAATAAGTCCTTACACCAAGTGAAGGAGTTCAAGTACCTCGGGGTCTTGTTCGCGAGTGAGGGGACATTGGAGCAGGAGATTGGCCGGAGAA
>JAODUK010000003.1:1551463-1592547 GCA_027564635.1 Typhlichthys eigenmanni | reverse complement strand
CCCCCCCCCCCCCCCCCCCCCCCCCCCCCCCCCCCCCCCCCCCCCCCCCCCCCCCCCCCCCCCCCCCCCCACGTCTCTCCTTAAAGAGGCACTCCTTCATTTGTGTTGGAAATGATTTGCATTGGAAAAACAGACATTAAAAATAAAAAGTGAATTGCTGTTTTGTCACAAAATTCAAACTGCAAAATGGCAGGAAATCGCGGTTAAATATATTCTGTACATGGGTGATAGATATGATTTCCTATGGGAAAAATGAATGGAAATTCACGCTGAACCAGGAAACCAAAGAACCAGGATAAAAATGTGTAATTCTGTCAATTTTGATTGAAAATGTTGGGTTAACTGTTTACATAGGATGTGTATTGAAGTATAATAATGGCAAATGTCCTCAGTGCAAATTGGCATGTTGAATAAAAATTATTCAAGAAAAAAACTTGAATAAAAAACATTCACAAGGGTGTTGTTCATGGTGCTGCTAGCGATGCATAGCGATATTACTGCAGACTTTCCTTAAAATGTATTAATCTTGTATATATAGCGCATTAATTTGGTAATTAAGTTTAAGTTGGGTGAGTTGAGGTGAAGAAAGGGCCCGTAAGGAAACCAGGGTCCGGTGTCATCACGATGTGCCATTGAACCGATTCCAATCGGAATAAATATTAGGCTCCTTGTAAACACAGTTACACAACTTATTGCATTGATTGTGTATTTGAAAAGGGACAATGTTCTAACTTTTCCATCCATGAAACTACTTTTTAATGGCAATATCGTGGAGCTCACAGAATAAGGATGGCCTATAGCAACATACACATTTCATAGACTTTTATAAACACGTATGTGAAAGCCTTATCAGCAGCGCGGACTCACTGTCGGCAGTGCACAGCTACCGAGGCACATTTGGGTCAGGCTCTTAAGTGTGCTGTCGGGAGATAATGGCATGGTAAGGCTATTGATGTTTCTCAGCCTCGCTCATGGTCTTTACAGACACTGGTGGTGACACACAGGCCTTGCTGGCTAAGCCTAACTTCAACACATCAAGTTACATCAAAATTGGAGTAGTCCTAATTAGGAGTTATGATTTATGTATCTTTGAAGACAACTTGTTCACAGGAGCAGTGATGCTCAGTAACACAGCATTGAAACTGAAAGTTATTGCACATGCACCCAACACCACCAAGAACAGATGGGAACAGATCCACTCTGTTCACACTGTGTTTGTGTATTTACAGTAATAGAGCCATAATTAATGGCACAGTGTATAAACCTTTAACCCAGGGTGACATCACAAATAGGGACATGATGCATTTTCCAGTCAAACCTTTGTCAAACGTTACTGGCATTGCCTACGTTTTGCGTCACCATGCTAATAGTTTTAGCTAGTTATAGCTAGCTAGCTGTTTTACTTGGCAGTGCTGTGAAATAGATCAGGAACTGCAGTTTTCTAAATCACTAAGGTTGGTTGAGGGAAGAAAAAAAAGAATGACGTCCGTGGAAGCCTGCTCTATGTCTGAGGACTGGCCGATTTCTATATTTCGCTCTTTACACTGGATGGTGCTTTCGTACCCACTAGACTGTGAGTGCTTGTAATTTGCATCTGTGTCCTGTATCCTTCTTTTACACATCCATTTGTGTAAATGTTATGGTTCCATTCCATTTCCATCAAAGCAGTGAGTTAGTGCCAGTCAGAATTCAGTTTGCTGCGTCAAGACTGAGTACAACTTATTGTAAAAAGTTCCATGTAAACACATCCAAGAACAAAACCATTACAACAACAGATTTAAGTAAATGCGACCTAAGCATTTAATATCTTGAGTTACTTGTTGTCAATTTAGAAATACTTCAAATAGATTGTTACAGTAAGTGAGCTCTTAAGCATTGATGTTAAAGAGGAAACATGTCAGCAGCTACTTATAACAGTTTAATATGTAGCTTACTCAAACATGGAAACAGTTCAATATTTATTCAAAATGTATCTTGAGATAGATTAGAAAAATTGGTTAAATAAAATATAAAATCCATAGCATTTTTGTTTTAATTTATCACCATAGTCTATGAAGTCAGCAGCTGCCTAGCCTGAGTACCACGCTGGCCCGACTGTTAAATGGTGTGTTTGAATCGGGTTTGTTGAGTGAGACAGATAGTGTTTGAGACAGAGACTATAGTGAGACTGGAGTGTTTGGAGGACCTCGACTTCCTCAAATAAACTTGTGCCGCTGCACTCTGACCCCACTGTCCATGCTCGACAGTAGCCTTAGAACGCCTGGGCGACAATAACACGACTTCTACACAGATTACAGCAGATTACGGGGTGGCAACACTCCCACCTTTATCCTCTGCAAGTGGAAGGAATTTGAACAGCCCTCTGTGTCTCAAGGTCTCAGCTCAGAGAGAGAGAGAGAGAGAGAGAGAGGGAGCGCAGAATTTTACTTCCGCTATTCCAAATGCTCTCAACTATCTCTCCAGCTGTGTGAAACCTGACCCCTGTACGGCCTACCCAGGACAAATAGTCCACTCCTGGAAGTGGGTGTGGGAAAGCGGGGAGGGGGGCGTTGGACACATTCTGCCCTGAAAGTAGAAATTAATACAGCGGCTAACCTCAACATTGCCTGCAGCTCCTAACCTCTCCTTCCTCCATCCTAATCCACCCCCATCCCTTCTCATCCCTCTACACCTCCTCTCTGTTCCCCTGCCTCCCCGAATATCATGTCCCTGTGAAGGTCGACCACACCGGGCTTCCAATGCCCAGTTTATTGAGCCTTCCGGCGTTTTCTACACAACACCCTGATGTAAATGTTTATCCCTATTTTTCGCCCACTCTCTCCACCCAACATCCCTCCTATCGAGCTGTAAGATAATAGGTTCTTTCCAGAACATGCTCTCTGCTTACGAGGCCAGCGGGGCAGCACAGGGGTTAGAAAGCCAGACCACCGGATACCCCCCAGGTGCTGTGGTAGCCTGTGTGCCCTTGAGCAAAACACTGAATTCCTGATACAATATCTCCAGGGTGCCAGCAGCATAATGTTTTTGTACGCGTGTGCGTGTGCGTGTGTGTGTGAAAATAAGGGAAATAAGCTTGATGCATTTATGTGAATTATTGCTGTTTTGGAATTATTTGGAACAAATTTACATTGTGCCCCAGATGGCATTCAACCTAATCACCGGGATCTAAGATCTTGTGTGTACCTGCCTGTGTGTCTGTAACCAAGGCAAGTCCCCTCTGTCTTCAGAGAAGGAAGATTAAGTATAAATAACAAGTCTTGTGGGGATGTGTTTTGTTTGTTTAATAACTGGAAAGAAACAATAAACTAAGATAATCTCAAAGAATCAACTGCTTTGAGTTCCCAGCCAATAAGAAATACCAACTGTATTCCATTAGGTCAGCATCAACCACAGCAGGGTGTCAGTCAAGAAAACACATTTCAACAGCATTGCACAATGGTGTGATAATTGGCTTAGTATTTAGAGTCACATTCACTATTTGGGGTTCACTTGCTAATCCCCAGTGCTCTCTTTTACATAGAGGAAGGGGGGGGGGGGGTGTTGAGAGATATATAAAGCATTGAATGGGTTGAAAGAATAAGAGGTTTGTACAGTAGAGAGTGGAAGTCAATCAAACATGATAGTTTGGAAATGAGAGATGCTCTTTCCATTCTGGAGTGGTTGTGAGAGAGGTATGGAGAGGAAGCTTCTTAAAGGAGCAGAACTTACACAACCTGCTGAGGTGAACCGATCTGATCTGCAGTCATGAGCAGGTTACAAACCCACACAATGTGCAGAGTAGCGTTCTATGTCCGCCAACTCCCAAACCCCCGTCTAATACTTAGTCATCAATAAAAACACATTATATGCTGCCTAAAAAGGCAACCATCAAAATAAATGCAGTTTTCTGACATTATTCAGTGCATTAATAATACAAATAGAACAGTCAGCAATGGAGGGCCAGGGGTTTTGGGAGACGCTGAGGAAGGGGTGTCATTGGGGGATTTTGTGCCGTGCGGTTAGGAAAGTGAAAAGGCACACGCCAGACAAACTGGTATACAATGTTACACTCGCTGTGAACTTTGCAAGCTTGCAAAATTGCAATGACAGACTCAAGATTGCATTGATTTTGCATTATAGCGCCCCCACAACGCAAAATGTCACTGAACATGCTCTTTCCAAACAAACATTTTTTTTTGGGATATATTGTAAATTCAAGACAAACTGAGAAGTGCACCTTTAAATCTTGGAAATTAACTACCAAAAAAACATCCACTCCACTCCCTCCCTCTGGAGCCCTTTGCCATTACAAAGCGTCATTGCATTGTGCGTACACAGTCGTTAATTGACAGACCAGGATGCTTCGTCTGACAATCAGGGAGAATAGACCCTGATTGCTCAGAATTCATTTTGGGCAGGGGATATTTACCATGCAAAGCAGACACTTTTACAGAGCATTTAACTCACTGATAGCGGACAGATGTCTGTTTGTATAACAAATTACACTAAATGTACAGCTCTAAATATTACCTACAGCACCTTTAAGTGGTGGACAGAGGGACTTGAATTCTGCATAGGTGCCTGCCTTCAAATTTACAGCCTTATTTGTGTAAAATACAAGGTCAAGCTGAACTCCGAATATCTAGCTGTGCGTGGAACATATACACTACAATATTGATTATCACAAAGAATACTGGTGAATCTTCCTCAAGACCAACTTCCCAGACATCCGATTCCTCCACTAAACTTTTTGAGTCGGTCGCAGAGAGGTTATGGAGTATTGCGCTGTTACTGAGGGAGATATTTGCCGGGTTCTGTATCGTTCTCTGCATCTATAAATAAGTGACTTTTCATAAACAGACACCATCTCCGGTGGCTGTGCCTTAAAAAGGTGAAAGTGAGGGGGTTCCTAGGCCAGGTCTGCACGACACACAGACCACGAGATGCAGGGAGTGAAATAAGAATGTGATTTAATGTATACAGCATTTACAAATGAGCAATGCCAGTGGGAGAGAGAGGGTTGTGTGTGTGTGTGTGTGTGTGTGATTTATGCACACAAGGTTGCATATATCAGACTAAATATTACTGCTTAAAGTATTTAAAAGTATGAATAATTATGTATTAAAAGCAGCAGACATAGCAAACATTCTTCTAAATGATACCATTTCAAATAAGTGTCTAATATGTCTTTATGCGCATATTTGCTCAACAACTGCGGAAATGGCAGAAAGTTCAATTTAATTCTTGTGAAATGTTTTGCTAAGATCTAAATTGCGCTGTCGGAGGGTGGTGAGTGATGAAGGAAAAAAAAACAGATTTTCTCTTAAAAAAAACAGGCTCTAACGATAATGGAAAGTTTAAGATTGTATATTTTTTAAATATACAATCTTAAACTTTCCATTATCGTTAGAGCCTGTGCAATTATAAGTGATAGCATTGAAACCAAACCGTGTACAGTCGGCATGTTAACCAAAGAGAGGCGTGGAGGTGTGGGCGTGGCTTGGCGTTGTTTGTCAGTGGGAGGTGTGTTTTACAGAACAGGTGTATGTAGTCATGTTAATCGCCTGTCTAAATAAGAAGACAATGAGAGCATAGTGACAGATGAACATATGACATGCAAAAGATATCTGCCAAACTATCCCCGCACACCAGTTACCCTGCATGCATAATGTAACCGGGGGATTTCATCCACACCTGCTAAGACTCAAACCCTGGCGGGAGAGTTGGACACCAATCCAGAGACACTGAGGCCCGTGGCGTCTGTCGCTAGAGCGTCCTTGAGATGTCGGAGAGTGAGGTTTAAGCTACTCAGCCGGCCACTGTTACACACGGGACAACTATTACCTCAAGCACAATAGCATGATAACATGGGTGCTAATTTAAATGATGACGATAGTGTTGATGTAATGTTTCTAAGCTTAAAATACCTATTTTTATACATGGCTGGCATTTACATCCTCCATAGAACCTATCACACTGTCTGGACAGCTCTTGTCTTCACACAAACACACACCCACGTGCGTGCACACACACACACACACACACACACACACACACACACACACACACGTCCAGTAAAAGGCTGCTGTTGGCCTGGGTCAATGCTGGGTTCTATAAAGTAGCATGCTCTCCCCGGGCGAAGATCACCATTCCAGTAAACACTTTGTCTTGCTATGGTATCGCTTGGCAATGGGTGGTTTGGCTCATCAAGGACTGGCAACACAATATCAAAGGCCCCACAGCACCCAGTCCAGACTGTTGTCAAATGCTTTGACCCTTCCCTTGACCCCCACAAATAGATGCCTTATAGCACAACTGCACACACACACACACACACACACACACACACACATACACACCACAAAAATTTGTGTGTGTGTGTGTGTGCATATATATACTGTATATACTGAATGTATGTGTATATATACACACACACACACACACACACAATATACAGTATATATAGGAAGAGAGTCAGGGGTCAGAGGTGAGGGAAAATGTTGAACCTGTCTTAAGGCCTGTCATCTGCTGGAATAGCACGTACGTTAACTGCAGTTCACACTTACACAGAAAGACTCCACGCACTATTCTCATACACATACAGTATTTACACAGATTACCCCAGCCCACTACACACACACAGACACACCACCAACACTGGCTTCTTGACAAGACAGGCAGACATACAGTATACTCACTGAGATTGTAGGTTTACTGCAGGTGAAACAGATGGCATTCAAATGGTGAAGAAAACGTCTGGGGAGTGCAGGGACCCTCTCAAGACAAGAGGCACTTAACGTTTTGAAACTTCCACGCACCGTTTATAATGAAGGACCGTTGAATGCGAGAGCTTGCCGGTTTCGAGAGAGGTGGAATTGGTTGCACAGAGACGCGGGCGTTTCCTGGATAAACGTTTGTCTCAATGACTTAGTGTCTGCGTTTCCATTATAGCGTTGTGAAACGGTGATGTGTGTCTGCTCACCACTGACTTGACTAATGTCAGTTCTCCAGTCAAAACAGGCGGGAGAGGAGATGACAGCAGAGGGCCTCTACCCTCTCAGTCAAATGACTTAAATGACATCAGGGGAAATGTGTGGTTCTTCCAGCAAAACCGCGTGGCTCGGGAAACAGCTGATCCTCAGACTCCCGGATGCACAAGGGGCTCCAGTTCAGACGTGGAGTACAACGCTGCAATCTGAGCCATTTAGGAGTGAGAAAAGAAACCCTCTAAGATTAGCATGGAGGGGAATCTGTATCTTGTCTCAGAGCACGTGGATATTGTCGGACACACTCTGACACAACACACACACACACAAAAAGATGCTCTCTAGATACACATCTAGTTCTAACAGTCTTCCTTCACACCGTAGCGCTAATTAAAGGACACGGGCATGTCAGCGCAACACCATGCACAGCTCGACTCAATTACGCGGGACGCGGGACTTAATTGAACACTCTCACACAATCAGATTTCCTTGCGCACGGGGGCACAGTTCTCACAGCACGCTGAAGAAACCTTGTGTAATTGGTCAAAACAAATGTACAACTCGCATCGATATCAGGGGGGATAATATACTGTAGGGCCTACTCACACAGACGTACGTAGCGCCAACTTATTTCATGATTAAGTGCAGGCACTTGTAAAAGGGAAAACTTAGTGCACACGCCAGAAATTTCAAAGAATTTGAAAAGCTTTCAAAATTCTCAGTAACTTGAAAATGTTTTGCCATTTTTAAAAACTGATGGTATTTTCTTTATCTCTATAGGTCACGTGGCAAAGGTGACAGAACAGACAGATGGACCGAATAGGGTGTGTGTTTTAGCTATTGTGGGCATGGAACGACATTTTTTTTACAGCTAGCCAGTAGCCAGTGGCTTCCATTAAGACTGAGACAGAAAGCAGATCGTCATTGGGGCGACTCACTTCACAAAGCAAGTCCCAATCAGTCTTTAAAGCTGTGGCACATGCAACTTGATCTAGGCACCCGCTGAGTGCCAGCCTCCCAAACAGGAAAACAGCAGGAACTAGGGGTGCCATCCAGCAATCCAATATATAACATATAGAACAGACTTACAGCATGTGTGTAATATTATGTAAAATCAGTTATCAAATTGCTGGAAAACATAGGTGCATCCAAAAATAAAGTAGTTACAGAGTCACAAGGGCCTTTTTGTCTGAAAGCACATTGGGTTATTATATTTAATATGAATGTACTGTAAGAAATGCGGGGTGCCGACCAGACATAACGTCTCCACGACACTAGGGGTAGTCTACAATGGGTGGAACTACCCCGCCAAACTGCCAAAGGAGCCCTCTCTCTTTCCCAACTGTTTGGTGTATAGTTTCTACACCAGTACGTATGGTGTCGGCCTACAATCTGCTGTTGTGTGGAGCCGCCACAGCGTGTATCACACATTAATCATATTTGGGTGCCGTGGCTTTGCAAAGGGAATTCCCTCTACTTCCAACACATGGTGACATTGGTGCAGAACTGGACTGCTTGTCTAAACAGAGATAAAGAAAACAAGAGACCGGGCCAAGGAACTCCAACAGACACCTCTATGAAAATACCCTCAGAGCTGGGCGACCGATTCTGTTTGAGAAGCACTCTGTGTGCTTCAGTTGAAGACAGTGAAATACAATATATGGAGAGTAGAGTTCAACGGCGAGGTAGGGTAAACTACGCATTTTGTTAAACGGCATGGTGTCATGCCAATGTAGACCTTTAATCATTTGTGTCTTGGATAGAGTCAATGAGACCGGTTCTACAATTAAGGGCCTTAATAAAAGATGTACAAAATGTGTGTGATTGGGATTTCATGCTTCTGGCCCACATTCTGAGAACCAGCCAAGAAGAAAGCTTCACACAAGATTAGAGAGTTCAGTTTCTTCCAGCAGCTGAATCAGCTGTCTTGCTGAACTGGATCCTGCGGCCAGGTGTGTCAGGGTTTGCCGTTACCTGCTCCTGGTGGTCGAATGGCTCCTTGCATGGCTGACACCACCGTCGGCGTGCGAGTGCGTGATTGTGAGGCAATACTGCAAAGCGCTTCGAGTGGCCTGGTGATGGTTAGAAAAGCGCTTTATAATTCCAGTCCATTTGCCATTTTCGATGTGCTCCTGTTGTGCCAGATCACCCTGTTACCTGTCTCCTCATAAGAAGTGACCTAGTCTCAGCCTCTTCCGTCCATTAGCACTACGTCACATAAGCAACTCGTGCTGAACATCTAATATAGAGCCCTGTAAGCTCGATTTTCATGGAACATTGTCACTCACAAGTCTGTATACGTAATTTTGGCATGATGCTAGTGCAGCGCTTTATTCACTCATTTCAGTCTTTGTTTATTTTAAGCAGTAACCATAGCATTTAACTGACTAACAAGACCTGCAAACAGCCAGACGTATGTCACTATGTATCTGAACGAGTTCATCAGTGTAAATGTAATGTCCAACTTGGTCATCGTGCATGTCAATCAAAATACCTCTCCTGTCAAGTAGGCGGATCTTGACGTAAAGACTGTTTCCCAGACTTTACGCAGGTAAATGTTGGCTCTGCGGGATGAGAAATTAACCAACAAAAGTCTGCTTCAACCTGGACCATAATGGGGTTTTGACCAGCGCTGCATAGGGCTGCATAGGGCAAGGCATAATATCTAGAAACAGATTTCTGAATATACTAAATCTATAGGCAGCAACATAATATACCGTATGTAGTGGTGTTTGTTTGAACACACACGTCTATGGTCTGACGACACTTTTGTGGATGACCTTTTATATAGATTAGCCAATCTCAACTCCAACTCGATACTACACAAGAACCATAGAAATATCCCAAAAATATTGGACCTTGCATCCAGAGGCTTAATCGCCATAGGACCATGTACCGAGATTGGGCAAGGCATGAAGCATAACCAGTACACCTGTCCCGAAATCGGCCCAAAGTATAAACATCAGAGAAGCTAATGAGGAACTGCAGGAAGGCTTCTGAAATGAAAGCACACCAAATATTGCTCTTCACTTTACTGGTGAATCATTGAGTCAAACGGTCACAGAGTTGGAAGGCAACCTTATAGGTGGAGCCAGCAATTGTTAAGTCAACGTTTATGTCAAATACAGCAAATATCGCCTCACGGTCAACAAGCTGTCCACACTGAAGAACAAATCAGGTTCCTACACAGCCCTGGCTCTGTCAATGGGAACACAAAGTGATACAGACCGCACCACAGAAAACTATCCTTGCCTTGACTATGCTTGTCCAATTTGGGGGCGGAGCTTATGAGGCAGGGTTTGGGTTAGGTATTAATTTTTTCATGCTCAAATATCAACAATTATTCTCCAGCATCGCCTTTAACTCAAAGCTGGTTACGTATCATCGATTAGGGCAGATCAACACCCTGTGTAATGTCAGCTTTGTCCAAAAGCGAAACACCGTTGGAGTCACTGTCAATTTGTGGGTGAGCACTTCTGTACATAGTTTGGTCAGACACAACTTTTTTTTCATAATGTTTGTATCCATATCTGAGCAAGACGCAATAAAGGGAATTGCATTATTTTGGTCATTAGAACATTTTTGTATATGCATTCAGTCCTAATCATTTATGAATCATCATTAATCAAAATAAATGTTTTAGTTTGAATAATGTTGCCTAAACTGAATTTAGGTTATGCATTTATTCTGGAACATCTAATATGGATTACAGTGTATATTGTAATGATTTAGGCACTTCTCAAAATGTATTCTATAATTAGTTGATCACTTGTAACCTCATATGTTTTTATTGAGGGCACAGTCTGGTTGTTGTGCTGTCACACAGCTAGACTGTGTATTAAAAGTCCTTAGCAGTTAGAAGACAGCTGCTGAGCAGCAATGACCTCATACTTTTCCATGTTTACAGTATAATGCTTCATATAGTCCGCTGTTGTGCATTTTAAGCCTGCACCATCAGCATATACTCGCAGGCTACTACATTGTTTTATTACATATTCGATATAGGCTACATTGGTTTAATTTCTACCCAGTTAGGAAGTGTTTATATTTTTGAGACAATGATTAATTTCACTTTTACGCATGTAAGCTATTAACCTATGACCTACGAAGAAAATGTTGTAATGCTCCTGCAAACACTCAATGCTCAAATGACTTTCCTTCCCACAGTCGTCTTACCAGACGCACACGTGACACCTTTGTTTCACAGTCTTCGGTCTCAAGCATATACTGTAGGTCTCGAGTAATTTCTTCTCAGGAGATTCCATTACGCACCGACTGCGTGGCCTGATAATCAGACTCAATGCCAACAATGTTTTCGTTACCACTACAAAAGTATTCAATAACTTCTCTGGTTTCAGGAGTTTATAACAGTGATACTAGCCAGCTCGAAATTGTCAAAGCTCTCGCACTGGCAAGTGGCAAACAGGCAACACAGAAAATCATAGGCTATATAGCCTACGTCAATAGGCTACACTTAACCTCAGACTAACAGTTAACATTACATTTATTTTGGACACAGGAACTTACTCTCGCTTTAAATGCCAATTACCTCCTGTTGTTTTCGACAAATTAAAATTTAAACCAAATATCTCAGCTTGATTGAATCACAAAGAAACTAGAAGAAAACGACCACACGCTGGGATGATGTATGGCACATACACCAACTAATTGTCGAATAAGCAACTCTACCTGGTTGAATTTTTCATCAAACGAATGAGACTGATCGCAAACCAATACGCATACAGTAGACAAAAGCACACCGAATTTTGTATTAGTTAAAAAAAAACTTAACATCGTTTTATATTTAAATAAAAACGATCACGAAAAAGACTATGGTGCGTTTGATGCGCAATCATAAGCAACTTACATAAATGCATGGTAGATGAATGCCCATCCTCTCGGTCTCTCCAGCACGTTGTACAAGCAGTTCTGTAACTTTCTGTACCGTTTGTTTGAACTTGATGTGTTGGCTCGGGGTCCCGGAGGTCCGGGAAGCGGAGTGCCCAGCAACCCAGTCCGGTGTGAAGGGTGTCCACGCTCTGGTGTGGATGGTTCGCTTCTCTCCGTGTGCACAGCGGTGAGAGCCACAAACTCCACGCGCCGGTCGTCGTTCGGGGCCGGTGGCACCAACATTCTAATGCCGCCGTTGTTAGACGGACTCCCTAACATTTCAGCCTAATACGATTCAACTAAATATAATATACAATAATGCATTTTACCAGCCCATTGGTGAGATCAGAGGGCGAAGTTTGCCCAAGTCATAGTCTCTTAGTTTTCAGTCAATTAAATCGGCTATAAAGGCAATCATTTATATCAGGGAATCGGCTGAGAAAATGCCATATTTTCTCTATTTACAATATTAAATCAAGTCACGATTGCAAAAAGAACTTGCGCGGACATTAAACATGGTTGAATCTCAAATATTATAAATGACAAGAGATTAAAAAGCAGCAATTCCATGGAACACTGAACCATGTCATGCCAATTAACATGCTAAATTACAATCCTACCGACTTGATTGTATAGAAAACTCTACTTTATACTCGCGAATGGGCTAGGCTTAAACAAAAAAGATACCAGATAAAAGGCAAAAGAGGCCGGTGGCCATGCACATTGTACGCATAAATAAATGCTTCTTCCAGCATGCAGCGTTCTATCAGCAAGTTTCTTTACACTAGTCACACTTTCTTAATTGGCCAGCTGAGATTCACCACACAGCATCCAGCATCGTGCTCGCTCGCCTTCTTCACTCCCCTTGTACGCGCGTCTTTCTCGTCCGGGGTGGAGGAAGCGCGCAAGGGTGAGAGAAAAAAACAAACAAAAAAAAAAAAACCGTCTGACAGCGCGATCATAGCCCACCAAGTCTAGAAGTATATTCTCTATAATAACTGTGTTGTGCAGGACCGCCAGCTCCGCTGTCACTTGCATCTGGCGCGGTTACAGCTTCGCGATCAAACCGTGACACGCACTTCTCTCGTGCACAATCTGCAGCGCATCGATGAGGACGGGATGCACGCAGTGACGGGGCAAAGTGAGACCGGAGAGGTGCGCACACTTAACTTCAACTGTTTACGAAGCTTTCTGCGGAGAACCACATACTATCAACCGATATGAATTAGTATACAATGGCGTACTAAGGAGTACCATAAACACCTTGTTCTGAAACTAACGCGGTCGGCGGCGGTATAGCTGTAGCCTACAACTATTAAAGTAAACACGCCACCTTCTCTGACACCGCGTAATCCTCCATAGTGTGTTTTCTTTATTTGGCAACTGACGCTGTCACTTGAACATATTTGTTCTGACAGGGTAAATGACAAAGGCTCTCGCCATGTCCCTGGTTATTGTGGGACAGAACATGCTGCTTGCTGGGTGTGACTCACCAGAGACAGGTGCAAGTGAACACTGGGGGCAACCAGGGGCCTCTGTGGACAGGCCAATCTAAATCTATGACTGTGACACACCAGGGCTCGGCTATAACGCAAATTTATAACACAACGGCTATGGCGCACCCTTTAGAAGGTTCACCTGATAAGAGGACCTCGGTGGCATGCAGTGTGCGGTGATCCCCAAACCGCAGCGTGTCGGCTTTATTATCTCATCAGCGTGGTGACCTCAGTAAAATGCCTTATTGTGAACGATATATCGTCTATAGCGAACCGCTGCTCAAACAGATTAAAGCACTGAAACACTATTTGCTGAAAATACATTTGTTCTTGAATTTCTATGAAACCCATAACCCCATACATACCTGCAGAGATACGTTCTGCAGAGCAATTCTAGTTGTGTATTTAGAATATGTGGAAATTATTCCCTAGAATAAAATATGATTTCTTACTTTGGTTTCAACTTCAAAAGCAAAGCAAAAACGGAATTCCTGCATTTCATTGAACTGTAAACAGTGATTCACTATATTATAAGAATAACAATGAAATATTGATATTGATAAGTGCGCATCTATCGTGATATCTGCAATTTATGGAACATGCAGCATTGCAGAATGAGCAGGTTCAGGGAAACATCTTTAACAAGTCACACATCTCTGCATTTCTCCTGTATGGTGAACACAAATCACCCTTATTACATACCATCTATTAGAGTGTGGTTTATTTATCAGCTGAAAAAGTATGAATTTGATGGTTCAATTATTCTTTGTAAAATATATTGAAACCAATATGTCCATTATCGTAACATTTGTTTTTCCAGTTTTGTTGTCTGAAGGGAAATGATAGCGCCAAACACATTTGTATGTACTGTATGTCCGCCAAAAATATACTGACTAAAAAAATCCAGACAAATTTTCCAAACATCTCTGAGAGATCTTGAAAGTTTAATTATGTTGTAATGTGTAATAGCTGTGTAATAGCTGTGTGTGTGTGCGTGTGCGTGTGCGTGCGTGCGTGCGTGTGTGTGTGTGTGTGTTTGCTTGCCGCTCTGTACACAGTTGAACTGTTACTGTAAGTTTGGAAACTAAAGCCTTGGTTTGAAGTGGTGATATGTACATACATTTTATGAGTACAACTAATAATATGCAAGCCCTATATCAACATGTTTATTTACTTGATATATGGAGCCCTACATTACAGTAGACAGCTATTATTACAGACAGTACTGTATATTATAATGAATTGGTATAAATAAGTTACTTGTGGATTAATATGGGCTTTCCCTCTGCCTGGGGTGATGCCAAAAAACATCTACAGTCTCCTGACTGCCACCTAAGGGCAATGACCACCACAAACAGTCTCCAGTTTTTATTTGCTTCTCCCTTTCCACTATCCTCTCTCTCTCTTTTCAGGCAGAGGTGGCCAGGAGAGTTGGTGTGCTGGTGAGGACATTTTGGGGCATCCATACGCCCCCAAACAGTCCTCACCACCATATGAGTTTGTCTACGCCCCACCTCATCCCCTCTCATGTTGTTGTTTGTGCTTTGCTCTGAACGGAATTCACTCAAGCCCGCGGAGCCCCGGGAGTCGACATCCACTCAGAGAATCTATGGGAACTTAAAAATAGCTGCATCAGCAGTTGTGCACTGCACATACTACAATAGAAACTCACTCTGGCCAACCCGTCTACAAGCATGCACGCGCACCAATTTTTTTTTATTCTGCTTTCGATGCCTCACTTACGCCACTTAATGACTTTTCCCAAACCGCAGTCCTGTTTGACTATATTTAATGCATGTTCATCTCGCCCCTTTAATCTGCGTTTGCTCCCACATGTTTCAGTGGAGTGGGGGTTGTGGAGGGGAGGGGGATGTACAGATGATTTTGTTGATATAGTTTGTTGTGTTATTGTGATAGACATGGTCTTTGGAGAACTAGCATGTCACTGTGTCAACCGCTGTCAAACCCTGCTGGTTTTGAAGATAGATTCCCTCGGCGCGACACATTCTAAGCCTCACGTAGACAGTAAGCGTTGACATGAGAGAGTTTCTCTTGGTTCACAACCCATTCTCTGATACAAAGTCCCTTGGTTCCAACTGCTAAACCGAGGGACTGAATGGTCTAGCTCTATAAATCAGGAAATTACTTTCACTGGCCTCACCCAGTGGGCCATTCATGACTGGTCAAAGGGTCCTTTGTGCCTAACCAGCATCTTGCTTTTTTCATAAAAGGCCTAGCCCTAGACCTTTGCTCCAAGGAGCTGACCTTTCACTGACAACTCATAAAAGAGGTTGAGAACATTGCAGTTTAATGACAACGACTTCTTCTAAAAACCCTTACAAAAATAGCAACCTTGAAGAACCATTCGACGAGAGCTTGCAAAAGCTGCCTGGTTTTAAAAAAAATACAGTGTTCTCTGGTCTAAACCAAAAGGTCACAGTATTTTTTAGGGGCCTTGAGAAATGGTGTTAGAGGGTTTCGGTTTAATTTATAGATAATTTCCCATCACACAATGGATATGAATGAATGTCACAGGTTGGAGGTGACATCCCTATAGAGACCAACCTGGCGGTATAATAGCAAAGTCCTCAGCAGGCCAGAGGCCGACCTATAAAACCTACAGTAATTCCCTTGACTGAGATTTACCTTGATCCAACTGGATGAGGCAGCCAAGAAAATGACCAGGGGACAATCTTACTCGAAATAAGCTAAAGTATTCCTACAATCCTGGTCATCTTGTTAGACAAGAATAGTCTGCACATAATGCAGTTTTTGTCAAGTCAATTCAGAAGATAGGGCCAATCCTATGGCAGCACGGAGCAGTGTTTGCTCGTGGCACTGACAACCATGAGCCAATGGAGGTCATTATCTAGAATCACAGCAGGCTGCCTCAAAGGAAGGTCTGCTTTCATTCAGTCCTTACAAAGCTGGAAAAGAAAAGAAACAAACACTTCTGAGTGGTGTTAAGATAAACGCTCAAACTATTCAAGTGCAGGGAGTACACGTACATATGCGTAATTCCCCGTCCCAGATTCTTTTTTTCACAGTCAGACACCATGAGCAATATGTATCTCTGCAGGCTAATGTTTCGTTACACCATATTCCTTTTAAGATTTAGGTCGGATAAGGAATGCTGGTTGATCTCTCAAGAGCTGAGCCATCTCCAGCCAACCAACTTGTGACTCTATTGTTAACTGTGTGCCCTTTCAGGCCCTAGAACCCAGTTGAAGATATGCGGAAAGCGGCTGACTACTATTGTTCATATTTTTCAGCACAGGTGGAACTTTTGAGGTAGATATTGATTACACATTGTAGCCTGGAAATTGTCTTGCTGTGCACTTTGAAACTGTCTATGCTGCTAAAAACTGCACTTTTGGTACAAAATGGTATTTAAACCGCTGTTGAGCAATAAATCAGGTGTCATACACATAATACACGGTTATGCCTTAGTCTCAAGATCAGTTTTGCCATCTTGTGGCCAATTTAAAAAATATCAGTTATTAGATGGGTTAAATTTGTTTTTGTATATTTAGCAATTTCTGTATGTTGTAGTGTAGGTTGCTGAAGGAAAAAAACATTTTTACATAGTTCAGTTGGCCGCTGGCATGAGCCAACACCATAGGCCAATACCAATATGGGTTTACAAAGTGTGCAAAACTCTGTTCCTGTAGGGGATGTTGCAAGTGGTGCATTACCACCACCTACTGTCTACACGGTGTATTACCACCACCTAGAATTATCTAAATTAGAATGTATAACATGCCCTTTTTAACAAGGTCGGTCAGTCACTGAGTCGGTAAGCGACATTTGCTCTTATTGGCCGGTCCCGCTTCACGTGGTCTGGCAAAAACCTGAAGTCACACCCAAAGAAATTACTCGACAACTGATTTACGTGTTATAATTTTTATTTTATTTCATTTTTTTCCACAAACAAAGTCTGTTTACAAAAAGGAAGATCAAAAATAAAATTTGTACCTATCAATTGCATATCATGCTGGCAGTTTAAACCACATGCAAAAAAATTAAGAACATTGATGACAATTACTGTACAACATGAGGAGAGGAAGATGATAGAGCAAGAGATAAAGACCAGGAAATAAGTGTAAGTTATCTCAAGAAAAAAGGTTGTATAAAAACAGGGTGCTTTAGAAGCTCCCAGAAGAGTCATGAGACTTCCCATCAGGAGTCAAGACTCCAAAACCACCCAGAATAAGGGTAGAGACACTGCATAGGGGCAGAGAGAGGGAACTTGCCCATCTCTGGTCTAGATTACGACAGTTGGAGTTGTTGGAAAATATAGAGCAATAACCAATGGGAACAGCACTGATGAAATTGACATGGTGGACCAACTGTCTGCACTCACCATAATCAGTGTGAGAATTATTACAACAACAAGATAAACTGTTGCCATTAAAATGTATCTGCTGGCAATTCTCCAACTCCAAACACTTAATGTGAAATATGGCTTCATCGTCAAAATAATTCAACACCAAAATTCACATGATTAAAGATGGAAGTCAAAACATCAATGCTAAAGCTATATCTTACAACGAGACAGCGAAAGAGAAAGTGAGACTTCTTTATTAGATGACTCCTGTCTATTTGTATTTTAAAACAAATAATATAGGGAAATAAAGGTAAAAAAAAAAACAACAAAAAACAACATTGGATATTGCGGCAGTGACAGTGTCAGTAAACAAACGCAAGTAGAGAGATGTGGGACTGAGAGGGGGTCCTTCCATTGTCCCTTTGGTGCCTTTGGTACCCTTGGTACCCAGTGTCTGAAATGAGTGTGTGTTTAATAGAAAACTGAGTGTCATGATGTTCCACTCCCTTATGACTAAACACTAGTGCTTTAAATTAAGGTCCGGGAGCGTCTTTTAGGTAGGTTATCCGGCACTAAGTGTGACAGGTGCCGAGGCTCAGTCCGCGCTGACCTGTGTGACCTGCCCGTCAGCTGTCTGATTGGTGGACTGAATGAACATGGGCTGGGTCAGCTCCTGACCCGCTGGCATCGTCACTTGCTGGATCTGATACAGCTGCTGGAAGCAGAGCGAGAGAGAGAGGGCGTGTGTGCAAATGTCTATTAAGTTAACCTTGAAAATGCATTTTTCTGACCAGACACAGACCGCCTGAAATGGAAACGCACTCCGCAGCTCAAATGTGGGGATTGTGTTCCGTCGTGGCTTACCTGTCCGTCAGTAAACTGGTTGAACTGCTGCTGGCCTTGTACATCCGATTGTGCGATCTGAAAACACAGCAGAAAATGCAAATACAAACAGAGAAACAGACTAGTTAGTCACTCGTTACTCCTTACCTGTACGATAGGTGTGTGTACCGTAAATGGCGTATTCGTTAACGTGATCACTGACACCCTGGCACAATATATGGACCTTTCAAATGGATTCCACAAATGCGATCACCAATAGCATTGGTGTTCTATTACCTGCTGGGTGTTTGCAAGCGTCTGGATCTGCCCCTGAACCACCTGCGCGCCGGAGACTGGCTGGGCCAGTCGGATGTACTGCAGCTGGCCTGTATTGAGCTGCACCTGCGCGCGCGCACCACACGAGGGAGACAAAGTCCGGCTTAGAACAAAGGTCATTTGGAGAACGCCCCCCCACCCACCCCCCACCACCACCACCACCACCCAACCCCAGGTAACTGCTACAGGAATAATTCACCAGCACCTGGGTGCATTATTAACCATTATTTAACACGTGTTATGATTGAGGATTAACAGACACGAGCAGACAGGCGGCTGCTTACAGGGATCTGCTGGATCTCCCCGGTGTTGGTGATGATCTGCTGCATGACCTGCATGGTCTGGCCCTGCGCCTGGCCCCCCTGAGCCTGGCCCTGGGCGGCCGCCTGCACGATCTGCACCTGTTGCCCCTCGCCCACCTGCATGGCCACCGGAGCGCTCTGGTGGGCGACACACGGACATCGGCTGTTGAACCGCATGCGGCCACCGGGCGGCGCAAGAAGGACTCAAGACACCAAGTGACTTTATTCTTTATTGAACGTCGACAAGGCCGTCGCTAGGCCCCAACAGACGCAGGGTGGGGGAAGACGGGAAGGGAGGGGGGCGGGAGAACGGTGTGAGATGGCGGTGCACGGTTTCACGCGGCCATCTCTAACCAGCTTCCCTTTTCCCTTGTCCGCCAGACAGTCTGTCCGGGGAAAAGCCACCTGGCCTGAGGCTGCGAGTGTCCTGGACAGGGGAAGGAGGGGGGGGTGTGGCCCTGTGCAAGGTGTGTGTGTGTGTGGGGGGGTCATGCATGCACATGTGACAGCAGAGCGAGGGTGCGCGTGCAGCATCGTGTGTGTGTGCGTGCGTACCGTGATGGGCGTGCCCTGTGATTGCACCTGCACCTGCTGCAACTGTTGCATGGTGGCACCCTGCAACACCTGAGGGCCAGGAGGGTAAACGACCGAGAGGCAGGCAGGGAGAGAGAGAGAGAGAGAGAGAGAGAGGGGCAGAGAAAGAGGGGCAGAGAGAGAAAGAGGGGCAGAGAGAGAGAGAGGGGCAGAGAGAGAGAGAGGTGCAGAGAAAGAGGGGCAGAGAGAGAAAGAGGGGCAGAGAGAGAGAGAGGTGCAGAGAAAGAGGGGCAGAGAGAGAGAGCAGTATCTTAACACATGGAGGTAAGGCACAGGTGCAGCGTATGCGGACAGAGGCAGCAGACATTGAGCAGCAAATGGCATGGAAGAAGATGTTGTCCCGCGTGTCCAGCGACACTGGGGAGGTGAGCCGGGACACTAGGGCAACATGGTTCAAACACATCGGCTTGAGCAGTGCAGCTTGAGGACCAGTGACCACGAGACGGTCACAGCTGTGGTGACACTGGAAGCCGTGCGCAGAGAACAGCCAAGCGCACACACACAGAAGAGATGGCATCGCAGTCTAATTGCTTCATATCATTTTCCTCTCTAGTGCAGCTGTCATTGTCATTATCAGAAGATTAAACGTGTGTAATGTGTGTTCAGTGTGTTTAATAACATGCGTTTAATGCTATCTCAATATTTAAAGTGTAACTGCATCCTGAAAGGTGTTTTTTGAGCTGTATGTGAAGAAATAGGATTCATCTTTGATGAGACACATCAATGCTGGTGTCAATATTGACAATTCCCCATTTTTATAAAAAATCTGCATTTTATTGGCTGAAAACAGAACTACACGTCATCTCTGTTAAGTCACCCCAGGACCTGGCTGGTTTTCATCGGTACACTCAATACGTTCATACGTCATCAAATTAAAACTTTAATGTTAATAGGGGTCACCCTCTCAGCCCCTCCCCTCCTCGTTGCATTTTTCAAAGTTGTAGTGGGTAGAGTCAGGCTCAGAGCTGGGGTGCGGTTGCACTTTAAAAACAAATAGGATTGTCTCATATCCTGCTTAGTGTTAAATAGGCTTGATAGGCTTTTATACAAGCTTTTCAGCCATTTATTTTTGATGACTAAATATATGTAAGGGTGTAAACTAAAGATTTAGGAACGTGTTAGCCCTGAAGACTGCTGAGGTCATTACTTAGGACTGTGGTATGTATTGACATAGCACCAAATGTACTTTTAAGTCGCTTTGGATAAAAAGCTTCTGCTGAATGCTGTAAAGTGCTTTATGGGAACTGGTAGGGAATTATAAACCCCATCACTCTACCATGAATGGTAATGGTCAGGTTGGACATACGGGGATGGATACCATACTGTATCCATTGCTTTCTCGTTATGGGGGCTATCTATTCCAATCACGGCCCCGGGCCCCGCATACGAAGCACAATTAATTGCTACCCAGCTAGCTTGCGAGTTGAAAGCGTACATGCTGAAATGTTGTGTTTCCTATGTCAAGTATTCTGTGTAAGGCGAGCTGCAGTGTGTTGACCTGAGCGGGCCCCAGCAGGAGCTGCGGCAGCAGGTCAAGGCAGAGCAGACCAGCTCAGCTAAAGGCAGCGTGCTGAAGCAGCCGGAAGCGTTGGATCAGCGCCGCCAGCTAGATGGCAGAGCAAACAGGAGGAAGGGGAGACGGCCCGTCGCCCAGAGCGGAAGTGGAAGCGACTCAGGAAGGAGCGCCGCGGAAATCAGACTGGGTCGGAGGAAGACGGAGATTAGAAGTATATCTGTGTGTGCACGCGTTAAATAACACTGCGCTGTAGGCGTGATGCGAACCGGCGGGTTCTAGCATATTAGTCCCTGACGTTTAGGAAGAACATTCACTAGCATGCAGTGCTCTCATCTGGCAGCCTGTGTGTGCGTGCTATATTTGTCCAACAATGAAGACAATAGAACTGTGGAACACCTATGGCTACTGTGTGCGCAGATCAAATGTTCTCCCCGCAGGGTCACAACGTGTGTGTGTGTGTGACTGTGCACATACAGTACACATGCCTGAGGGCTTACGAGACTGGATGTGTGCACAAACCCCACCCCACCCATGTTCCCCAGCTGCTGGGAGAGGCTAAGGCTTGTATCAGCAGGGCCGAGCCATGGGGGCCCTGTCCTGGTAATAATGT
Source organism: Typhlichthys eigenmanni (assembly GCA_027564635.1). Lineage (NCBI taxonomy): Eukaryota > Metazoa > Chordata > Actinopteri > Percopsiformes > Amblyopsidae > Typhlichthys > Typhlichthys eigenmanni. Next base: position 1,570,689 of record JAODUK010000003.1, on the reverse strand, counting down.
GTTTACGTCAGGCAATACAGGACAGGGGTTGCAGTCGGGAGTGTACTAAATGTACACACACACACACACACACACACGCGCACTATAGCTTCCAGGAAAGGAAGTGTGTGTGTGAGTGTGTGTGCGTGCGCCTCGCTGACAGAAACTCTCTCCCGTGCATGCCCGTTAAAGGCAGATCAAACTACATTACCTGTCGGCTGCTGTCTGTCAGTCACTGACATCTCTTCCTTATCCAATTACCCCCCCACCCCCCACACACACACACCAACGAGGGTGGCCAGGCTAGCCAGCCAGGTGGGCGGGCGGTACCTGTCCCTGCTGAGGCTGAGCTATGATGATCTGTCCGGGCTGCAGGGTGGCGGTGGCCTGGGCCCCGGCCTGTTGGCCCTGCGCCTGCACGGCCCCGGGCTGCTGGGCCAACGTGAAGTAGTACTGCACCGGCTCTGCGGGGGCCACCGTCTGACGGACCTCCTCCTGGGCGCACGCACGCACGCACACGCACACGCACACACAACAGAAGGAGAAAGAAGCCTATCAGTCCATTACATCTCCATGAATTATTGTTGTGGGTTGCATGTAACTGTAGAGGAGTGCAGCGCTGATGAATAACTGATGGCCTGATGGCACAGTGCGAGTAATGGAATCTGGACCAGAGGTCTGGTGGCTGTAGCTGGCCTCAAGCGGGCGCGCTACGCTACTGCTGGCCAGGGTTTCAGACGGCAAGGCCCAATGGTAGGCTGGATACGAAACCTGGATGCTTTATATTTATTTATTTATCTATCATCAGGTTAAAAAGGAAATGTCTAGGCACGTTTCTGTCTGTGAGAAGATTATGATCCCCTTTTGTGATAGGGGATGTTGTATGAATTCATCTGAGGTTCTTCAGTCATAATTATAATGGTGACTTATCGACCTGCGTTGGCTAATTCACAATTTCAATGGGGCAGGCCCGTGAAGTGTGCAGGCAGGGCATGTGCTTGTCGTTTCTCCATCGCCAGAAGCGTAAACACCCCTCTCCCAGCTCATTGACTACATAGCTGAGAGTGTAGGATGTTTACACTCCTGTAGACGGTCTTCTTGAAGGTGCTTTTACACGCCATACTGCTGTACAAAAACTATACATCCAATCCAACCTCTCCACACCAAAAGCAATGTAGCAATGATATAAAGAAATACATATAGACATACATGTATGATTAAATAAAACATTAATAGCAAAAGTAAATATAAACGAAAAAGGAAGAAAAAAAAAAAAAAGTAATAAAAAGATACGTAAAAAGGCTGACCAGGTAACAGCAAACTGAACAAGAATGGACTACAGTACTGCATGTACAGTATACTAAAGTATTATATCCCTGCTCAGTATTGCTAGCCTCTTGCGCAACAGTGTAACCGAACAATAAACATTAAAGTAATTTCAATATATAGGTGGCTTCCGACTTTTTGGTTCTTACACAGAGAGTTCAAAGAGCACTTAAATAATGTTCCGAGAGAGAAAGGTGAGCGACAAGTCTGTTTCACAGAGATGTAAATGCTGCGCCAAGGATGTGGTTTTGTGTTGCTAATGGTACGTGAAACATGGCTGGGGCTATTGTTGGTTGTCAGGGGCAACGAGACGCTGCAAACATCCGACTGAAAGCCATTGCTGACTAAACCCCAGCTTCCAGTCAAGGATGTTTACAGCGCCTCTCAGCTGCCAGCCACAGGACTGCATCGGTTACGAAGACAAAGGCTCACTGTTGTCCACATTATGTGCAAGTGTAATGTAATTAAGAGAGCTCGGTTCAAAAACAACATTCCACATAGACCGCTATGTCTTCATAATGCAGGCCGTGTGTGCTCCCACCTGTCGTTTGGGGGGCTTCAGCTCGTCCCGGGGAACGATGTCAATCAGGAAATCGAACTGGTCGAACTTTGTAATTGCCATGGCGATATCATTTCTCTGTAAACACACAGACGTCAGGGGTTAAAGGATCACGCCGGCATTACATTGTTGCACTCGTTCAATATAATGCGCTGCCTAAATATAAACCGCGGCCACTCTCTGCTCTCAACACAGCCGCGGCTCTTTCCCAAATATAGCCGCAGGAGAGGCTTTTGAGGAATCAAAAGAACCGAAACAGACAACTGCTGTGATAACTAAGCTGAGAGGAAAGAGGACCTCAGAAGTCACATTGTGAAGAACATTCAAGAACTGTCTTGGCCCTGATAATGACTAAAGCACTGGCGGAGGAATACCAAACTCCATACAACAGCACTGATGGGGAGGAGGTAGTGAAAGACACTTTGTTTTTTTTTTATTCCTCTGCCGCCAGCAACACTGCTCTCACACACACGGCTCCCTCTAGCCGCCACCCCCCCCACACCAGTGCAATGTCTCTGCGGAATTTTCCACAGGATATTGGCAGTCAGGACCCCCTCCCTCCCACCCCCCAACCCCACATCAGGGGCTATTTACAGCCTCTTGATTAATATCTGGTAACACCGGGTCACATTTACACTTGTTCTATTGATGAGTGTTGCTATGGTGACTCTGATCAGCGTGCCCTTGGCACAATAAGGCGCGGGTGCTGCGTGCGTGCGCGCGTGAGAGTGTGTACGTGTAAATGAAGAGGCTGCTTGCCTAACATGAACACGCACGCAGCGGCGCGCGCGCACACATCACACATGCATGAGGGCCACGCGTCACACACGCCTAATGCGCCATCTGTGGTGCTAAATGTAATTAGCATGTGCAGAACTATGCGCAAATTGGGATTCTATTTTGAGCGGCGGTAGGAGTCTCAGCGAGTGACTGCTTCATTCTGAATAACCGGGGTTTTATTTGTCAGTATGAGAACACTTCCAAAACACGTCTGTAATATAAACACAGAACTACTTCCCCTCTTTCCCGCCGATCTCACGTGTATTGAGTGGCTAAAGGAGACTTTTTGGCGTGGGTGTTTCCGTGGCTTCCCACGCGCCTTCCTTGACACACGGGTGTGACAAGCCCTCACGTCTATCCATCTACTGCCCCCCCCCCCGTCCTGATCCCTGGCGGCAGCACACAATCTATGGCTCTGTGCTGCGGGACAAGAGGCGAGGCAAAGTGGGTCACTGACTCCTGCCTGCCTGCCTGCGTTTCAGATTCAATGGAGGGAGAACGATTTGAACACGGGCGGAGTACAAGGGAGTACAAGGGGATGCTTTTGTGTGTGTGGTTAGTAAGCACATAAACAAACGTCCATCCAAGTGACTCTACAGCTCGGGAGTGTAACTGAAATGAGAGCAAATAAGGCCACTCAATGGGATGTAAGGAGAGACAGGGAAGTGCGATTTAGCAGATGTGGTGTGGGTGACAGTGAGAGGAACAAGAATAGAAATACTGGAGAGAGGGAGAGAGAGGGAGAGAGAGAGAGAGAGAGAGAGAGAGAGCGCGCACATATACCAGGAGAAAGGTCACGGTGCGCTCTCGGGGCTAGAACATACTGTACAGATCCAGTGCATACAGTACAGTACAAGAGGTGAGACGCATGTACTGTACGTGCACATGTCATGTAGCGCACACACATACCAGGATTATCCGTTTGGGAGTTGTGTGGCTTTTAAAAAAGGCAGCAGGTGTCTGTGTGTGCGTGTGTGTGCGCACCTGTAGTGTGCGCCTCTTGTTGTCCTCAGTGTGGATCCAGGCTCGGAGGGTCAGCTCTGTGATGAAGATCTGAGCTGCCTTGGCAAACAGGACCGGTGCCTCAGCACTGATCATCTGCGGAGGACAAGTGTTACAATGTTGCATGGACATACACTAGACATACTGTAAATTAAGTTATCAAGAGGGAACGCTCATTGTGTTCAAAGCGCTTCCATTAAATTACCTGAAAATACATATTCCTTACAGTTCGACGGTAGTGGCAGTGCTCTGTAATGCAATGTTATGTAATTATGTTCCACTTGTTGCATAGCTGACTATCCTGAAATGGGGGAAACTTCTTATCTGAGCCCCCTTTTGTTATTTGGGGGGAATTTCCTGGTTCCTTCTCAAATAGGAGGTTAATGTTAGGTTGTGGTGTTGGGCGATGTCTACTAAATTGGCATCGGATAGTAAAATATCGTGATGGATGATGTCATCGTCAATGGGGGGCGGGAGGGGTTTCAGTAGATATTTATAACTTTGTCTTAACGGTGCTTTGCCACTTTATTTTATTTATCACGATGCCTACGAGACAATGTCATGTCTGTCAGCCATCGGCGATGGACAATGGCATGCATGTATACGTGTAGAATAGGCCTAGTCTTCTGATATGTCCGCGATCTCCTAAACTGTCATAACTGCTTTAAGCTAACTGCTTAACAGAGCACAGCACCAAGTGGCAAGATGCAGGCTATTCTCACAGACACGCACACTCAGGTTGTCTCTTCAGAGACTCGGTAGTTACAGAGTACAGACCGTGAATCACCTTCAACGGCTCTCTCTATCAAATGGCTTTCAGGCAACCAATATATTGACTGCAAGTCTGCAAACTATCTTCCTACCGTTAATGGCCTGTCTGTACGGCTATGCTTGCTATAGTAGTGAAGTCAGTAGCATTGCATTTCTGATTAATGCCCTGCCATAAATGCAAAAGGAAATCCTGGAGGAAATGTTTTAAACTAACTTACCACTGTGCTAAGAAGGCTTAGGACGTTTTGTTGGTGAACACATAACGTAGGCCCATATCTGTGTGTATAATGTAGTCTATGGTCCACTCACCATGGTGTCTGTGACTGTGTTTACTTCTGCTCTTACCTTGACGTCCTCATCCAGCTTCATAATTTTCTTGATTCGCGCCAGAGGTAACTCCTGCACGCGAAAATCCTTCTGGAACACAGCAAACGGGGTTAAGCGGAGGCACACACACAGACACAAACACACGTTGCTGTGTGTCTGAGCCACTACTTTGGTCTGATTCTTCAGAGTGCATTGTGTGTGTGTGTGTATGTGTGTGTGTGTGTGCGTGCGTGCGGACGTACCACAGTGAGGTTTCTGATCTCCTCCATCACGCGGGGCCAGAAGGACTGCAGGGTTTGCTGGGCATCGCTGCCTCCTGCTCCAAAGGCATCTGCAGACATGCTTTAACCTGGAGAGAGGGAGAGAGAGAGAGAGAGCAGAAAGTGAGCATGAAAATCAATTAAGAGCCCCACACTAGTACAACACTATATCTCCTACTGGGTCTCACAACCAGCGCACAGCCAATCGGTGTCTATAATTAGAACACAGTGGGCTCTAAAATAGACAGAGAGAGAGTGCGCACTGGGCCTGCTTGTTGAGAGGCTCTCGTCACCTTCAGCAGCCTGCCGCGGCTAACCCGGCGAGCTGCAAGCCTGTTATTTGAGCTTACAGTCTCTCTCTTGGTTGTGGTCGCTTTTGACCCGGCGGACTGAGGACAACGTTGGAGCCTGCAGTGTGTGTGTGTGTGTGTGTTGCGTGTCTTTTTAAAAGCCCTTCTGGTGACATTTGCAGTCCACTGATGTACTGTACGCACACTGCCACAGCTATAAACAGGGAAAGAAATCTCAAAAAGATCTAAGCTCTTGCTTTAGGAGCCAACCGGTTGTCACAGAAACGCGGCACACAAACACATAAAATGCAGCGCTTCTGCAAGGGGTCTGGCGGCTTTGAAAGTGGATCCAGCAGGTTACTATGGCATGCCAGGAATCTGGCAAGGGGGAACATTGGCCTGCCTGTCTGAGCATGCAGCACAGTGCCTGGATAGCGCACTCTCTCACTCTCTCTCTCTCACACTGACTCGTTCCCATTCTCCGTGTGCCATCTGAGGTTTCACGAGCCAATGTGTCTACATTATGTTGTCGTTGTCGTCCCCCCCACTTCGCCTCGCCAGTGTGGCTGGACACATCTGCATCGATGCCGTTTGCTACTCACCGTTTTCCCATTACTGTCCACATACTCTATACCTGTGCTTCCATCCATACAGTATGTGGAGCTAGACTGCCCCCCGCCCCGATGTTGACGTGTGCACTGTCCGGTTCATGCATTAACCCAGCACCGTGACAAACACCAAAGGCTTGAACGGGGGAGGGATTGACGTCGAGCAGCAGATATGGGCCGCGGTCAGACTGCTGTGCAAACCCGCTATCTGGGTCATACTACTAGAGAGAGAGAGTTGCTCTTACCTCTCTAGGCTGACGCCCACATTCAATGTTAACCCGTAACATTTATTTCACCATTTGGTGACACTCTTGCAGCTCTTAAAACTACTTAAACTACACATTTTCAAGTAGCTTTGACAGGACACTAAGGCCTACGCTGAGTATCATTTCCTAGAGACAAGATAGGCAGTAAATGGTTAATAGGTAATACTGGAGGGGCATCCCAAGCTCATGTACGTTCTCCAACTGAGAGTAGTCTAAGTCGATAAGACAAAATGGCAGCAGGGGGGATAGCCCACTATAAATCAATCAGGCCGCTTGTAGCTGTGGCCTACCAGTCTAATGATTGACCTTGACGATGTCTCCCGTCTGTCTGACGCTCCAGTGTCCAGTTGCATTTCAAGGTTGACTGAAGTCCCGCAGCCATGAGAACAATCCCAGCGCTCCATTGGGCAGAATGGACCCATGGAGTAGATTTACCCCCCCCCCCCCACTTCCTTCTCTCCAACACTCTTGTTGTCTTTTCCAAAGCCTACACCTAAGCCTTTTCCTTAGCAACACCAAACAAGTAGGCTGGTCTTCAAAATAAAAACACCCATGCAACATCTGCGGGATATTAGGGCCCCACAGCAGCAGCAGATACATTTTAAATACGGATTGCGTGTGTGTCTGCGTGTGTGCACACCTCGGCTGCTAGCTCGCGTGGATATCTCCAACCGGTCGCTCGATAAGGGACAATAATTAGGCGATACACTTAGCACCATTGCAGAAAACTATCAGGCTAATTACCATGGCAACAGCGGCACGGCCCAGAGGAAACGGGCACATAAAATGCCTCAGTTAATCAACGACACCAACCCCAGCCTCCCCCCTCGCACACAGCTGACTAAACTAGATCAGGAGTTATTCTCTCCCTCAGAGAGAGAGAGAGAGAGAGAGAGAGAGAGAGAGAGAGAACATCTGATTAAATTGCTCGACCCTCCCCCTCTGTGACCCTATGACCTTCAATCTAAACACAGAGCGCTAAGCACGTCAGTGGGAGGAAGGGGATGGGGAAGCGGAACAGACACACAGACTGGGTGTCATCGTAATAACGGGCCGCGGCGAGCGAGGGCCCCTGTAGCTTGTCTCAACTGTGAGAACTGTTGAGTAGCACCATCCCGTCCACAAACAAAAGACACTTTGAAGCTCCTGATAGCTAATAAACGTCTATTACACAGCTACGAGCTACGCTGCTAGGATAGACCCTGCGTGATGCATCGTGGTGGAGGCTGCAGGTCGCTCTGTTGCACTATGGTAGGACGTAGAAAGTAGTGGCCAGTGGCGCCCTCTTCTTGGCTGTGCTATATTAAGGCGCACGGTGTCGTTGGGACGCGGTGCGTCCGTCGTCTCCTCTTCACTGCAGTCGTGTTGTCCTTCATCGGGTCATGGAGGCAGGGAGATGAGAGGGGGAGGGGAGGGGGTGTCAGGTTACTCAGGTTTCTGAAAGCTGTGGGCGTGTTGTTTTCACGTGCGTATGATATCTATACTAGTCCAGAACTGGACGGACACACACACACACACACACACACACACACACACACCTTTCCTCCTGCCATGCGATTCAAGCCCTCTTACTGTCTTTCCTTCGGTTCCTCACAACGATTCATATCTGTCACCTGTGGTATCTCATGACCCCGCCCCCCCCCTTGCTCTGAGAAAGTCATTGTCGATCCACTGGCAGAAGCTGAATCAGCACCACTGCTGTTCTGCTGGCCTAATCTGGCATTGACGACTGCCACCCCCGGCCCCGCTCTCCCCCCATTACCACAGCATCATCGGTGCCTTGCTGCCACGCCAACGTTTCCTGGGCCCTCTGATCTTAAACCCGATAGGAGCCTGAAGATGACCATAGAGGTGTTGGGAGGGGGCACATACGCTCTCTGAGAGCCACTCTGGTCACTATATTGAGTGTGTGGAACATGCACAGGGTCAGAGTGAACGGTCAATGACAGAGAGGATATGCACACGTCGGTCTCAGGTAAATGAGTAGCTGAAATGCTTTGCAAGTAGTTAACTAATCGCTTTAACACCCCCTCCGGTTTACCAATGAAGCATCCGGAGGATTTCTCCACTTTGCGTCCATTCAACACTCTGGTGGTACAGTGAAGGAAAACTCATTTTAACAAGGAAAAATACAAGAGGTGTGGGGTGGACTAAACAAACATATTCTAATAAATGGGAGTTAGAGGTGAATGATTTAACCAAACAAATGTGATGACACTGGGTCTTTGGGGCATGTTTGGTAACCAGTTATCTGGTTCACTTATTAACACCAGTGTGAATCTGCCGCTAGGCACTCTACACTTCTACCAAAAGTGAAAGAACTGCCTGGTTGATCATTCAAACATTAGCTGCGGTTTACAGTCAATAAGTGGAACGCTTCTTCAGCTTACAAAACAATAGTCATATTAAAATCTAAAAAACAGAAGGCCATGTTTGCTAACTTATTACCTGGTGATAATAAATGTTTGGCAGCACGTTTCACAGTTAGCCTAATCCTTACCAATAACCTTCATTGGCCAGTGATTGTTGTGACACATTGCATGGATGGGGGCAGAAAGAAAACAAAAAGACTCCTGTCAAATATTGGACCTAAAAAAATAATACAAATGGAGAAAGGAGAGCTCACACGCATATGACCTTATCACGACCTTTGGGCTGCTTATCCTCTATGGCGTCTCTATGAGCAATGACGTCCCAGAGGTCACCTCCCGTTTCTAATACACCAGGACCAATAGTGTAGATAAGAGCATGCATCTGATGATAGAGCACAGTCAGCCTAGCTAGGTTTATTTTGTTCTTTGAGGTAGCATGGCATACGCTGTACATGGACAACTACATTCAAGTGTTTTTGCTATTCTGGTCTGCAAGCCGACGAGGTCTAGAAAGGTCTGCTCTGATGAAGGTCACCGGAGGTCTAGCGGAGAAATTGAATAGGTTGCAGTGTAGAGTTACATTTTATTTAAAGTTTATGTCTGCATTGGACTGGTTTACATTTTTTCTGGGAGAACCTTAGGAAATTCAGTTGAACTGGATCTCAATGTTTACCAGCTCAAAGCGAAGGGCAGTTGTCATGGTCACCTGTGATCACAGACCTTAGCAGAATTAGCTGAGTTAAACAGCTTGCTAATAAATAGCTGAGATTAAACAAACGAGTGCTAGGATTCTTTAAATAAAAAAAGGACAACCTGGATGACGAGGCTCCATTTACAAATCCTGAACTGAACTAGTAGGGTATTCGACTTACCGTGCTCAGTGTAGCCTACTTTAATCAGGACAAGCACCAGCATAGCTGCAGTATGCAGAGTAAATGATCTACTCGAGTGAGACGAAGAAAAAAAAAAAGAAAAGAAAAAAAGAGAAAGTTCTCAGACAGAAATTACAGATTAACCACACACACGGTGCTCGCAATAGATGATCTGCTAGCTGCGATCAGCATCGCAGCAATGCCTTGGCCGGGCCGGGCCGAGCGGCCCTCCAAACTTTGCCCTTGGTTCCGCTTCAAGACAACTCCAGGAAGTGCTAGTCACCGATCTCTCAAGGTCATTGCACAGAGGAGAAATGAGAGAAACCAGAGAGAGAGAGGGAGGGAGGGAGGGAGAACAAGAGGGGGAGAAAGAGAGGGAGAGAGACATGGACCGGTTTTTCAACTTTCACTGCAGAACCTGAGTGAATCCATTGATTATGACTATGCTTTCTTATCATAACAATATACACAGCATTCTTCCTTTCTAGTCCCGTGACCTAACGCTTCGCTCCACTGCTGTCAGAGAGAGGGGGGGGGGGGGCTGCAGGAGACGCTGTCACATTCCTGTGACCTTCATCCAGTGCGAGGCTCAGTGGCTGGCATCAACATAGGCGGGGCTTGAGAGCTACCTGCATATCACATGCTGGAAGACAACTAACTCCCCCAGGCTTCTCACACAGGCTTAGCGGGACCATACACACAACACAGAGCCAGCAAGGGCAAAGCTGTGCACATGACGCAGCTGTGGTCACCGTAGCTACAAGCTACGAGGGCTCAGCTATGCATATATGCGTGCATGTTCACCGACCATTTCTTTCAGGGAGACAACTGATATTCAAATTCCAATACAACCAAACTTGAATTAACGTCCCTGTTATAAACGCAAAAGCTATTTTTAGAAGCGAACTGCATCTCCCACTCTCCCCCCCGGTTTTGTCAGAGGCACCAATGGAAACGTTCAATTAGGGAGCAGGGGAAGGCAACGTAGTCAGGGAAGTTCAGATTCCTTCAAGAGACATCAGGTCAGGCTTCTTTCTGTCCCTGACAGGGTGACAGTGTGTCCCCATCTGGGTACGTCAGACAGTGAGGGACAGTGACGGTTGGTTTTTTGGAGGGATGGGGGAATCTGAGGTCAGAAGACTCAGTAAGACCAGCTGCGAACACCCCACCCCACCCAAGGATTCCTCGCAAAACAGCATTGAGTCCAACGTCTCCGTGAGAACTCCAGCAGCCAATCAAACGAAATCCTGACCACTGACCTCGCAGTCGCTGTCTAGTGCCAGGATCGACATGGACGTCAGAGGGGGAGGAGTGGGATTCTAACCGGCGACCAATTGCGCTGCAGCTCAGCCATCCAGAGCCGTCATGACCGCTTCTTAGCACGTCTTAGCAAGGCTAGCAGCCTTGCATTTTAATACAGCCGATAACAAACGATCCACAGAGCTTGGGCTCGTGCGCGCGTACATCACTGCAACAGCTGTCCTGGCGGATTAGTCCAAAGTCAAACATGGTAAGCGTTGGGAAGACAAGTAAAACATTTTATAAAATAAATAAGAAAACTTAACAGGTAAGCATTTCTCAGAACAAGTTACAAATGTCATTACATGAATGTAAGAATAAAAAGAAATGCATGGCTTCAACGTGTTGTGTGGAAAACAAGCATTGGTGTACTCAGGTGACAGCTGAAGGACGTTGGCCCAGGCTAACAAATCCTATAGCGCGTGCCTTCAAGAAATCTATAGCGCAGCATGTAAGAGCCACATATCCAGCCAAAGATCAAATTCAAGGCAGAAGCAACAGAAGTGAAACAGACCGTAGACAATCCACAGCGGACAGTTCTGCCAGCGTTGCAGTTAACTCTCTCTATTACTTGTGTGTGTTGTGTTCCAGGCAACAACACTTACCCTGTGCCCTTCATGGTGTGCTTTGTTGGGAGCGGGACAGACAGAGAAAAAACACAGAGTCCTGTAGAAGTCTCCTTGGGAGGAGGAGGTGGCGGCACTTCCTCCAGCCCGGTCATTAATGTGACCAGACAAAAAACACTCCACTGCCTTTATTTCAAGCATTAAAAGAAAAACAAAATAATTTTAAAAAACTTGAAAAAGAAGAATGAAAAGAGGCTCTCTGCCCCAAACACAGCAAGAAGAGCAAAGCCACACTTCTTCTACCCCTCCCCCTCGTCTCTCTTTACACACTGCCTCGTCTCGTCCGGTGTCTCACCCTCTCGCTTTACTCTCCCCATTTCTCCACTGACCCAAGTCCCCTAAACTAGCCCCCACAACCCACATGCCCCCTTCCTTCTCTCAGCCATTGCGAGCCGGCGACTCCCGTGTTCGTCTTTCAGCTGACCCCTGCCCCGGTGCGGTGAGCAAGGGGAAACGGAAAGGTATCAGAAAGCCAGCACAGCAGCACTCCAGAGTCCCAGACAAAAATCTCATCCAGCCTCCTTCCCCTTTAACATTCAAGAGTAATCAATCTATCCTGCTACATGATACTCAAACCCCGCCTCGGGCCCGGCTCCCACCCCCGCTCTGCCAATGACAGACCAAGGTCCTCCCATCTTATTGGCCGTCACGCGCTCTGACATTATCGACAGCTCCTCCCCTTTCCTCTGCCCCACCCCCTCCTCCACCGACAGCCAACTTCCTGTTCTAAGTTACCTTGAGCTGCAGGATAGGGGTCAGGGAAAAGAAAAGAGAGAAAAAAAAGGAGGAAGAAATGGCGAAAAAAAAAGAGCGGATAAAGTTGTGAAAAGCTCCCGAGGGAGTGTGTGAGGAGTGCTGAGTGCCTTGCCTCGACATCCTGCGTCCTTTGCCTGCTCGCTATTCTCTCGCGGCCGGACGGGGAAGAAAAGAACCGCGGGCTGCTCTCTTTGACAACTGCTCTCTGCTTATTTACAATGTCAAACTAAATGTCTCCCTAAGCCCCGCCCTCACACCGCCGCCATAGGCCCACCGCCCGGTGATGCAGGCAGCCTCGCTGTGCCTCACTGGCTGACAGCAGCGTCAGAATGGATGCCGCATGTTTGCAGCCACATGATTTAAAGTGCAAAGGCACACTGGGCAGACTCTGCTGTCTCATACATGCGCACAAATACGTGCACATGCCGCACACTGTAAGCATGTTGTCATTTTTCTCTCCCTCTCATTCTTGGTCAAACGCACAGGTAAGCAGCAAGAACAGAGAGCCTCTAAGAACGGTTGCCTTCCCATTGATATGCGTTGTGCTTTATTATAGAAAAAGGGAAAAATGCCATGGTCGCTATACGCTTTTCCAGCAGAATGTTAATTCGCTTGCTGATGGTTCGCAACAAGACTCATTACGTGTGCAACCAAAAACCATTAGACCAGTCAAAGCAAAACTTGAAGCACTTTACATTTACACAGTGCATAAATAGGTCAGTACAAAGCCGCGGCACAACAACAAAAAAAGACAAAAATCAAGTTGATCAGCTGACCACGAGAAGAGACGAGAGTTCATTGAAGCTAGGCTCCTGTTTGTGGGTAAACAAGACTGGAAACGATATGGGTACGAGCTGGCAGACAACGATATTGTTGTCTTGACCCCAGAAACTATGCTCACAGCAACTTTTGCTATTAAAATGTGATCGTAAAACCACGTCAGCAATGTCATACAATGCCCTTCTTGTCTGCTCAGTGCTCACCACGTTAATGTGCAGGAGCCCGTTTCTACACGCTAAACTTAACACAGGAACACAAAGGCTGTTGCTGCAAATGCACCACAATGCATCAACAGCAAACAGTAAAGCTGTGACAGTGAATAGTGGGTTAAACACAGAAGGTAATCGCAAGAGGAGAAAGCAAGAGCAGCTTTTTGCCGGCAGTTTAGTGCAGAGAATGTTGAAGTGACCCTAAGCTTGTCCTGCATATTACTCCAAATCCCCCACTGAACTAAGAGAGCGCAAACCTGCTCCTCCATCAATGAACAAACTAGTGGGGGGAGGGGAGCCGGAAGGATGGAACAGAACAGAACGGAGTGTTGGTTGCTACAGGATGGGAGGGGTAGAACAAGTGTAGAAAGGGCAAGCAAAGCAGAGAGATACTCAAGGGGAACAAATCTAAATGTTCCCTTTTCTATTTTAGTGTGGAGCAGAGTGGCGAGAGCAGGTACTGTAGTTGCCTGGTTAATTATTACCAAACATAGCAGGCAGCATTGCCTAAACATTAATCTTCCAGCGAGGTTTAAGAAGAGCGGTTCTCTTCCTCTCGCCACTCTTTTAGGTGCAAACTACCCAAAATGCCTCCATGATGACACCTGGCAAGGTCACCGTGCAAAAGAGACCTTCCCATGACTTGTGCAGCCCGTAGCAGGGACATGTTTGTGCTCACTGATGCTGTTTAGAGATAAACATTCACCAGCAGGGCTATTGGCTTTTCAAACACACAGCAATAGCCTTACCTCAGGGCAACTGAGCCATACATACATACGATGATACAAAAACAGTTCCTGAAACTCTAGTACTGTGATCTTCCTATATTCCAGTGAACATGAAACTATAGCAATGCACGGAAGCTGCAATAATTGAACGTAAAAGGGAAGTAAGGTATAGTCTCTAATCCAAACAACAAATGTTTCAACCGTGTTTAGCAACTATAGAGAAGACTGGGCAGAATCTATGAACTGACAAACTATGACACCACCCTGATCAGATATTTTAGTAACTGAAAAGTAAAGTGTTAGAAAGGGAAGTATAGTATTGGCTATATCGTTTTAAAACAAATTTGACGGAGGCCATATTTAACAAGATAACAGAAGATGGTAAATAACTAAATTGATATAAACAAGAAATAATGTCAAACGTTACATTACAGGACCCGGTAGTTCAGGACTGGACTTGTAAGACTCCATACACACTACCGGTACAGTTGCCTACTGCATGCAACAATGCTACAAAATGCACGTTACACGAGTTACTCTACAAATATTAACCATAATGTACAGGAAATACACATTTTAAATAAAAAATAGCAACGGTACGTATATATTTATAAAGCAAGCAATAAGCATACAACGTTCAATAACAGGCCAGGCATTAATGACAGACACATCGTGGCACTAACGTACCATTAAATAACGTAAAGATCGGTTTATATTTTATTTAGGTAAACAACAGTAGCTAATGAGACAAAATAGGTTCAACCATTGTCCGGGGTGGTTCATATATTCCTATTTTATCAGTGAGTTGTTATAATACTGTACACGGTTTTGTACAGATGGAACAAATAGCATTACTGGTACTGTAGGGTATGGTTATCAGGAAGAAAGGGAATTGTGATTAAATGCATGACTTGTACGGTCATACTGTACGGCACCAATAGGTACCGTACAGTATCAAAGTCACATTTCAACACAAATGGAAGCCTCGTTTTGTTTGTTACTAATCCTTTATTGAATCCCGATACGGTACCAATTGTGTACTGTTGTCTGGGTAATGAAAACACTAAAGAGTTCGAGACCTGGACGTTTTTTTTAAATAATTCTATAGGTCAATGATTTTATTGTTAGCTTGTTAGAGCTACTGGTACCGTACCATACTGTACACATGGACTGAGGTGTACTAAGCCTTCGCGGCATGACTAATTTTAGACGAGTTCACTAAGGGAAGGCGACTAATGCCATCAAATGAAAGTTTGCAAAGCTTTACAAAGCTGGGAAGAGGCAATCGAACCAATAAAGACAACGTTTGGATCTGTCCTTCAGACCAATCAAACCTCGGACTAGATTCCACCAATCAAGGTTTCTAGTGCTAAGTTGGCTGTGCAACTGACGCCATTCGGGATCCAACAAGAATAGCCAGAGCGTGGGACAATGGTGTAACCATGAGCCAAGATGGCGAAGATAGCGTGGCAGTTTCTCAACCGCCTCTGATCCTTACTGCGGGCCACCAATAAGCGTCTCAGAGAGCGGGGAGGGAAATGGCGCCTATGTTCATCTTCCAAAACAATCGTCTATTGGTCAAGAACAGCAAATGAAAAGATTCGAAGTAATTGTCCAAACTTCCACACCACGCCAAATGTTCACATCAAAATTGTATAGATGAAATAAGTTCCAATTTCTTACTCACTTTGTTTATACGGGTTCGAAGTGAAGTCCGGCTCAAGGTATTATTTATTTTATTTTGCTAGCAAAGGGAAACAAGATGGCCTCTAGTCGAACCGGATACAGTTTACATTACGTCCGCCCTGACGTTTCAGATCCTCAAAGGAAACACACTGAAACTAAAATAAAACTGAATATATCCTCAGAAAATAAAACGATATAAAACACATTTTTGTTTTTTTGTCTAACAATTAGAGGTAATCACACAATCCACGATATTAGGTCACAACAGCAAATATCTTTTTAAACATCAAATTACTTTTTCATATTTCATTAAACAAAAAAGGTAAATATATAATGCATTAAAAAAAACGTTTGATGTGGAATACTGTATGAAAGACAAAAAAAAAGAATAAAATGAAAGACTAAAACAAATAATTATTTAAGAAGTAAAATAACATTATTTTCGTGCCACAAGTTGCAAGAGAGTAGATGTGATTTTGTCTAGGCTGCTGGAGTTTTGTGGGCCCCGGGAAAAACCAAAACTCTGCTCCCTGTGAACTGGAGGTGCACGTGAATGGCTATGGAAAATCTCTTCAGGACCCGGTGGGTATTCATAAGCCTTTTCCTGAAACCTCCCAGAGTGGTGCTTCTCAGGCTGAGGAGAAGTGGGTGGCCTAAAGACTTCTGAAATTAAGAACAAATTACATAATAAAAAACAATTTACACGGATATTTAATTTACTAGAAAACTAGAGTTCAAGAGAAAATTGATTTGGCAGTAATGCTACACTAACAATGATACTGACCAGTGCAGGACTCATTGCATATTGCCTCAGTACTATTTCAAATATACACTCTCTTTTAACCACTGAGTCCAAGTACTTTTTGGAAAATACAAGTTTTCACACACTTCTTAAATTCTAGCCAGTCAATTTATATACACACAAACATAACATTCAATATTGTAATACAATCTTTCTGACAAGGTGGTATTACATGATGTGCAAATAATTTTGATGAAATCATTTTGTGTTAAGCAGACAATAGACTTTTCCAAATAAGTTGAACATCCTGTTCAACAGGACAGAATAAAGAGAGAAAAATATATAAATATGTGGAACCTCTAAGTAAGTAACTCGCCTTCATAATGAATGTTTGTTCTTTCAGAGTCAGGCTGGCTGTATTCCTGGAATCGGTCTTTAAGCGAGTGGCCTCTATCTTCCCAGCTTCTCTCTCTTTGGACTTCCTGAAAGTAGTGTTCTTCTGCACTCCAGGGTTGGTTCTCTAAAGATCTGTCAGAACCCTCTCGGGATGTTCTCATTCTTTCATAGTTACTTTGTGGGAATGCCTGTTGCTCCTGGATCATAGGGCTGTAATCTCTGGACTGTACTGCTTCGCCCTGGTTTGTAAACTACGAGAACAATGCAGAACATGTATAGAAATGTAATGAATAAACTATACAGCAAGATTAAAAGATTACTCAATTAACTGAAGGATGGTATCATATGCACTGAACAAATAAACATTACCTTAGACTTTTTGGCTTGGAATTCTTTTAGAAGACTGCATAATTTGTTCTTAAGGAAGTCTGCTTCTTCCACATTCTCAATTTCAATATTTTTCTAGAAGAAAAGAAAAAGCATATGTCAATATATTTACACATGCTATGTATTTGGATATTTAACTCCCTAGTGTCTATGGCTTTCTAGGACCCACATTTGCATATCACAGACTAGGCAGAAATAAATACTCTGCTAGTGTCCCATTGGCCTAACTTCTAAACAGTTCGGTTTCCAAATGATAATTTACCTCTTAACTTAGTTGTCGCCACAACAACATAGAAATAGAAAAAAAGGAATCACATACTCTTGCAGTAAGATTTAGTTTCTTACCAATAAATCAAAGACCACCTCAGAACCAGCATTCTCTGATGGCATGTTTCCTCTTGAGTGACTTTCATTGTTATAAGGACTCTAAACAAGAATACAAATAATAGTATACCATCAAGTAAAAAGATAAGGTTTGTTGTAAGAAAAAAGGACATGTTTGTATTTCACTGAATACCTTTGAGTCGGCATAGGGGTCTGAATTCTGTAGTCTATGGACCTCTGGTTGTGTGGGTCTATACACTGGTCTAGGAAGACGGTGAGCCTCCAAATGTTGAGATCTATTGGAATCCATTAGCCTTAAACACCAAAAAACAATCTAATCAAGGAAAAGTCTCACCCTGAAGGACATAGTAAACAAATATTCTCAAATCTACAACACAATTTGGAAGAACAGAGGGCAGAGCATTAAAAACAGTCCGGTTATGTGTGCCTCATATTTGCATCCAGACGTACACGATATTAGCAAGTCAAGTGTAAATTCTGATGGAGTCAGATAATGTCTGTGATCACTTACATTTGCATCACTGTTTCCATCTCTTCTTTACTGGCATCAGTGAACCGAGTCTTTTTCCTTTTCATGTTCTCCTGGATACTTGAAGGCCCTTGCAGGAAGCGTCTGAATGCCTCTGGAATATCTGGGATCTCTCTGCCTCCTTCATGGGGCCTTGCTCTACCCGCTGCCTCTCCCGGTCCTCTTCTGGTCTGACAAAAGTCGCCGTCATTTTCAAACATATGATCTTCATGGTATGTCTGGTCACTCCCCACAGGCTCAGCAAATCTTTTTCTCTTGTTCACTGGGT
Source organism: Typhlichthys eigenmanni (assembly GCA_027564635.1). Taxonomy (NCBI): domain Eukaryota; kingdom Metazoa; phylum Chordata; class Actinopteri; order Percopsiformes; family Amblyopsidae; genus Typhlichthys; species Typhlichthys eigenmanni. Next base: position 1,552,526 of record JAODUK010000003.1, on the reverse strand, counting down.
CATAGGGTTCCTCCCTGCCCGCTTCTCTCGCTGGGATCCAACCATGCTGGTCGTATTTAGGGTAGACCTCTGAGGATCCTCTGCCAGGTTCCTCCAGAGGGTAAGATCGCCCACGGTGACCTTTACCTGGGTGGTGTCTCTCAGCATCCTCTGATGGGTAGGAGTATCTGTGTGACCCACCCTCCGGGTAACCTTGCTCACAAGAACCAGGTAGCTCCCCCCTCCTAATGGGTTCAGAGGCCCTAGTTGTTGCACGGGCACGCTCGCGTTTAACTTCTTCAGTGTAGAACTGCTTAAGAGGGTCGTTCTCCATGTAGGGCCTCTGGTAAGGATGGGCCTCTTCGGGGAAAGGAGCATCGTGGGTAGATCTCCTGCGGGGTATCCCTTCCATACGTTCTGGCCAGTGATCACCATCATCTTCCAGGAAGTCTTTCTTATAACCATCACCAGCAATGTCTCCTTGATATTCCAGAGGATAGTCGCCCTTGGCGAACTCTCTTGGTAAACAATTGTCCACGTAAGATGCTCTGTGTGACTTGTTTTCATGTCGAGCGTCCTCTCCAAAATACGGGTCTCCATTATCTTCTGCCAACGTGTAACGGTCACTCGGATGGAAGGGGGGTGCGTTATAGTCACGTGAAGAGTCTCTACTGTGGTGGAAATAGTCAACCTTATAGTTATTGTGGTCTGGTGGCACACCTTGCTGGGCATCACTGTTGGACATGTTTGTGTTTTTTTGCCTCTTTGGAACTAGAAAGAATGACCACATGGTCAGCTTCAAAGAATGCAATAGTTAAACACATTTTGTAAAACTTTGTACATTGTAATCACCAATACAGGGGAGCACACCATCGATTATATATTATACCTTTTGCCATGTTTAATTTGCCAAAAGCTCTTTTCGACATCTGCTGAAATGCAAAACAATAAGAATGAATTAATCGTTTGTTTGATAGGTGTGTGTGTGTGTGTGTATACACACATATATACATACAGTATCTCACAAAAGTGAGTACACCCCTCACATATTTGCAAATATGTGAGCATATCTTTTCATGTGACA
>JAODUK010000003.1:1503969-1528969 GCA_027564635.1 Typhlichthys eigenmanni | reverse complement strand
ATTCTGGTCTTTGTAGAAGGAAACTTGCACAAATACATCTTCAATATCACGCTAGCAAGCTAAATGATTACTGCACTTGAGTGGTTTTAAAGGGTGCTGGTGTTCAGTTGTTCCAAGTGACCTTTTATATACATCTCCCTTTTATCTCTCTGTGGTTTCTTCATTTTCTCTCTCATTGTCTGTCTGTCTGTCCTTCTCTTCCCTCTCTGTAGCAGCTGCTGACTGGTAAGAAGTTTTGGGAGACGGATGACTCTGGAAAGGACGGACCAAAAGGAATCTTTCTGGACCAGTGGAGGGACAGTGCATGGGGGGCCTCAGGTACTCGTGTGTGGAGTCTGTACTAGGGCTGAATGATTAATTGCATTGTAGCAGTGTCGTGACTTGCTAACCGCAAAGGCTGTGATTTAGACTATTTACAAGTTAAGCGCGCACGTCTGACCCAGGGTTTAAACTGTAGCGTCAGGCTTCTTGCCATCCTCCTCGTGTGAAGCCTTATAGCGCGGTGCTCTTCCTGCAGTCATGTTCACCAATGAGAAAAACACCTCTAGGTTACTGCGTATAGCCTACGCCCACCAGTGCTGCAAATGAGAATATGTTCTCAGTCAACTTTCCTGGTAAAACAAAGGTAAAGAAAAGCTTTCGTGGTGTTGCTTTAATTTCCTCCGCTGATTATCAGATCAACGCGGAGCAACAAATGTTGAGGAATTATTTGTTTAAGACGGCAGAGAACGAGAGAGTTGGCTTTATAAGCAGCAGATTAAAATAAACGCCCCCGAGTCACTGATCAAGTAGGCATAATGTAATGTTTAAGCTTATGCTTGCGCGGTGTAATAGCATTGTCTTGGTGATTGAGATTACTGTTCTATGTTTTACCGGCAGGTTCCGATAGTGACTTGTTCAGATTTTAATTAACGTCGTCATAAACTTCACAAAACTGTTCCAGCTCGCAGGGGTTGCCTCTGGGAGGGTGCCGGAGATAGGCCTACCTACAAGGTGTCGGGTTTATTAATAAGACTCATGTAATTTACTCTTTTCAGTGAGATGAACAATGTTGTTACAAGAGCAAATAGTGAATATAACAACATGTATGATCGAGCATAACTATATCTAAACTATATTTAGACTGATTCAGCACACATAGGCACACACAAGGTGCAGTCAGACACTTGAATTATAGTCTCTGGCAGGGTTGCACCCCATTGTCAGTGAGGGGCCATGACGAATGGCTTAACATCATGGCATCATTCATCAAAACATCTTTTTACTTGACATGGTAACATCCATTTGTGATAATTGCTAATTAGTTCTCATTTTTGGGATGTAGAGCAATTCAACTTGGTCTTTAGCTCGTGTGCTCTACCATCACAGTTTAAGTCTATTACGCATTGAATACGGAACTAAAGCTCCACTTTTCGAGGAAAAAAAAGGCAAATGAAATCGCAATATTTGTCACAATAATCGCAATTAGATATTTTACCATCTTATTAGCAAGGTGTTGGCAGTTGTCTCCTTGAGACTGCTGTGACAGTCACTATGACAGCTTTTAAATAATTAATTTGAGGTGGCAGCAAAGTAGAATGATGGTGCTGGCCACGTTATTGTACTCTGCTTTAGTTCTCTCATTGACTCCGTCCCAGACTAATTCCTTGAATATGAGATCACTTGTTTAAAGAGGTGTAGTATGTGAAGTTCAATTCAACCTCAGTATTTTTAAAATCTCATTTTGTGCAGTGTATATTTATATGTAGTGCACGTGTGTAATAATTGGCTCTGTGAAATCTGGTAGTTAATTGGAAATGAGTTGAGCCAGTCAGGGTTGGGACAGAAATATCCCAGTATTTGCTCAATGCCACCTGCCTGACACCTTGCGCTTCCATTCATCAGTGCAGGCAGCACTGTATGAGAGAACTTGACAAATGAGCTCATTGCAGGGTGAATTGCTTCTGGTGGTTTGACATTCAAATCAGTGCACTGTATCGACTGAGAAGCCCGTTCCCCTCATTAAATGGCGAATGCATTTGACATTTCTTGCGCTAGTTTACGAAACAGTGCTTTACGATCTTTGCTGAGTATGTTGCTAGTGTTGTAATACAGCTGTGGTCACTGGTCTCTGTCTGAATCACTCATGTAAAATCTGTAAAACAATTTCAACATGATTTTTTTTTTTTTTGGAACTCAAATTGCGTTGTCTATTTTGTCAGTTTCTTTATGTCTATTTTTTCCCTCGCACTAGATCACTCTGTGTCTCAGCCAATCATGGTGTCCCGTCGGCCAGGGCAGGGTTTCCATGGTGGTGGGGAAGTCGGCGTAGGCTCTGTGATGTCACCGAGGTCGGAGAGTGGCGGGCTTGGAGTCAGCATGGTAGAATATGTGCTCTCCTCCTCACCGGCTGACAAGCTTGACTCGTGTCTCCGCAAAGGCCCTTATGTGAGTTGGAGCTCTGATCTGTCATCTCTAGTCTACTTGGCAGCCGCTGTCTGTAATTAACCTAGCCAACCCCTTAAAGGCAGGGTCAGTCATTCTTGCTAACTTTGAGCTCAAATCAAAACGGTATTGCTCCGCGATCCTCCACGGCGCCGCCTCACACATAGAAATGCATTGTGAAGCAATGCGTAGTGCTATGGCTTTGTTGATACAAGCGGAGTTCGCCAATTTATATTTTAATGTTACTATTTATGGAGCCATGGCTGTGTAGAACTGTAGAACACGCACAGAGAACGGTAAGCTAGTGAAATGAGAGGAGATCTTAATTGAATTTGACAAAAGATCTGTTGGCTTACATTTAGCTTGCAATACCTGACTGTACCTTTAAACACAAAGATCTCCTTCAGTTTGGTTGGATGCTTAAGGTGTCTTTTTGTGGATCTACCTTTAACATATTTTTATAAACCTGACGCCAAATTCGGTCCATCGTGTGTACAACATCATCTGTCCCTGTTATTTCTGACATGGGCTTCCTCTCGCGTTGTTCACAACATTCTGTCCCGTCTTGTCGTGGCCCATCTTTGCATAGTAACGGCAGCTCAAAGGCGTTTCAGAAGCTTGCCTTCGGTCGACTTGAAATGTAGTTTTTCTGTCATCTGTTGCCATCTGTCTTAACACGAGCTAACAACAAGCCCCCGATGTCTCTCGTCTGTCCACACAGGGACAGAGGGATGTGGAGGGTGAGGAGGACAAGAGGGAGAAGCCCAAGGCAGCGTTTGAGGGAGAGAAACTGAAAGAGTTGACAGAAGGCGAAGTGGACGTCATCAATGACGTCATCAATCCCAACGGGCTGCCTGTGCAGAACGGCCTGGACGTGGACGTCAAAGAGTTTGGGTAGGACGACGCGTGCAGCTCTCGGTGACGCCACCCGTCATCTGTTAATGTTCACATGCCGTTTGCTACCGTTTACTTTGTGGCGGGAAGTTGGATTTAGCGGCCTGTGGGCTTGTGACTAAATCCATCCGTTAGACACATGATACGCAGAACAGTACGCTCTGTGCACACGCACGCACGCACACACACACCACCTGTTTCACATGAACGAGCAAGGCTCAGGACTGTAACCGAATCAGTTTCACTTTCTTTAGCAAACTGATCTGCATTGCTTTTATTAAATTATTTGGCTAATCTGAAGCATTGTGGTTTACTGTTGTAATGTCTTAGATGTAGTGCTCTTTGACAGCAAGTGGACTAGACCGTCTCCTTTTCTTGTTTCTTTTAGGCGTCCTCCGGGCAACATGGCCCCTCCAGGCCCCGAGGGCGACCTCCTCGGGGGTCCTGGAGGCGTAGGGCCCGAGGGCCTGACACCCCTAGGGGGCGGCGGTGGCCCCAAGCCCCTGGAGGACTTCTCCGGGGTGGATCAGGGTGGAGTCACCATGGACCCCATGGAGTCTGTGATGGAGCCGCTGCAGTTTGACTACAACAACCAGATGCCCATGGACTCTGCTCCCACCGTGGGGCTGTTTGACTACACCAACCAGCAGCAGGTACAGTATGTGAGTTTACGGTGCCTTTTAATTCTTTACTAGCTAGTCATTAATGAGTGTGTGTGTGTTCTATGCTGATGTTAATGCAGGCCGGCGGCTCTACTGCTCATTTTGGACAGTTTGTTGTTTTTATGTCCATTGTGGACATCTTTGTTTGGGAGCCATGCCCCATTTAATATATAATTTAGTATTGAGCTAAAATATTTATTACAAATCCTCAAAATGGTAGAAAAGCTGCTGCTAGCCTTCCTTGTACAGGGAATGGCTTATTTTGGGAGGGGGTGTCCGCTGCAGGAACCAGTCCTACAAGAACTCTTTCAAGGGTGAATTAAGTACTGACTCTATTTCTGAGTGGCCCTGGAAAAATATTGTGCAGATTTCTAAGCATATAAAGAGTTCTTTCCAACAAATTCCTTTGTGGTGAATTTGCATGTTAGGGCTGTGCGGTATGACAATACATGACGATAGAAAAACATCTGCCGTTTGACATTATGCTTTATCGTTGTGATGAAAATCACACACGCCATTTTGAATCTGTCTGTGTTTTGCACAGATTGCATTAATACATTACTCTTGACTTTTTACTGGCAAAGGTTTTATTGCAGTAATGAGGATAGTTTTCGTCAGCTCTCCAGCTATCCACCGCTGTCTCTTTACTAGCTGAGCTCCGTGTGAGTGTGTGTGTGTGCGCGTATGTGCGTGGAGTGAGCTCTGCCCCCAGTGGAGCAGAGAACACAAAGTAGCACGGCTCGTGATTTAAGACAAATTGGTGAGGCAAATTCCTATTAAGTCTTCTGATCGATTATATTTTGCACGGTGCATCGGTGCTACTGCTGCAAAGTAAACAAAACGTGCTAGCAAGGCTATGGTAGGCTACCTGACTAAACACATGGACATTGCGCTCGGGACATAGCTTAACAGGATGGTGAAAGCTTGAATATTATTTCTGTTATACTTCTTCATTATAGTTGAGTGTTTTTAATGGTGTTTTTTAGAGTATTCAAATACTTTGTAAAATATCTGTAAAATGGTTTTCGGGACAGCCCTAGAAATTATGCATATTTCTCAACACTATGATTGCTATGGTGGCGTTATGCACGCCAGTGTTTACGCTATGTACATTTTTTTTATGGCGGCCCGCCACGGCTAGATCATGAGCGACAGTCCTTCAGAATTGTATGAAATATCATGAAGATTCGCGACAATACGTTGCACAGCCCAATATGCGCGAGTAGCCTACAGCATTTTCCCAGCCAGTAACAAACAGCAGATGACGGCAACTTTACCGGAGAACTAGGAAAAAAGGTATATTTAATTAGTCAGTTGTTGCCCAACACTTTCACTTCACCTGTGTGTGGGTTATTTGTGTTGTTGGTTCATGTGTCAATCGTCTTTTACAGCGTAACGTTACAACAAATCTCTTCTCTGTGCGAGTTTATTCTTCTGCTTGTGGTTCAGTGTTTAGGTTAATTCTTGTTCGTCTGCGCTTGTAGACTAGTAGGCTCTGTCGGTACTCAAATTATCCTTCCAGCAAATCGTTTCGATGTTATGCTATAACGTTGGCTTGGTGAATCACATAGCTCGGTAACTTCAATAAACGTCAGTAAAATATCCTAATGGCCAACGATGTAAGACGTGGATCCATTCTGTCCACCAGCGTAGCAATGCGCTGGTGGATCATAAAATCCTAGAGGAAACACTGCACTCTATGGTTTTGGGTTATGGTTGGGTTAATAAGGCGATAATAAATTACAAAACGCTGTAGATACTATATTATGTTCATTTGAGCTAAGTGTAACAGATTTTAACTTTTACCGTCATCTCCTCTCCCCACTGTGGTTCAGAGAGGGAGGGGCTGTCCCTCTCCAATATACGCGCAACATGAGCACAAGCCTGGGAAGGGGGGGGTCGTTAGATGACCAGAAACCATTTATTAATTGAATTCACACAACGTGTGCTATATCGTGATATATATCGTCATCGGGATTTTAAATTACCTATATCGGGATATTACATTTGGCCATATCGCACAGCCCTAGTGCAAGTGAAGGTTTTTGCCAATAGACAAAATATTGAATACCGCTGATTGTTCAAATAACCAGGAAAGCTCTAGTGAAACAGTTGAAAATGTTGAAGCCATATTAAAACATTTATCAGCAAATCTTTAAATTTAATTGTGTAACGAGCAACGTTGTGCTTGTCAAAACTGTTGAGAAGATATACTAATAAAAATGGCTTCTTTGTTAACACAGAGAGGCAAAATCATTCTGAAACAAGATATATTTGTCTTTCATTCTTTGAAAGCTCTGAATGAAATGATTTCTCCATTCTAAGGCGGTTATTGACAGCAACATGGTGGCCCAGAGGATAGCACTGTGGCCTCACAGCAATACGTTTCAAACCCCGGTCGTACCGAGCCTTCTGTGTGGAGTTTGCATGTTCTCCCCGTGTCTGCGTGGGTTTCCTCCGAGTGCTCCTGTTTCTACCACTATCAAAAACCATGTCAGGTTCATTCTCAAGTCGGTGCCATCCGACTGGTTTAAATTAGGAGATTGTCCCCGGGCGCTGCACAGCGGCTGCCCAGCGGCTGCCCACTGCTCCCTTGAGGGATGCGTTGAATGCAGAGGATGAATTGTGCTACATGTATGTGTATGTGACAATAAGCACCTTTACCATACCTAGATGTGTGCGTGCGTGTGTGTGCGTGTGTGTGCGTGTCTGCAGGGGAGAAAAACGATGTTGCCGACCTTGTTAACGTGACACTGTGCTCTTGTCTGTCTGTAGCTGTTCCAGAGAAACAATGCTCTAGCGGTGCAGCAGCTGACTGCAGCCCAGCAGCAACAGTATGCCTTGGCAGCAGCACAGCAGCCTCACATTGGTAAGTTTGTCTGGCTGGCTGGCTGGCTGTGTGTTTAACAAGCTCAGTAATCCATATGGTTTTGTATAGCTATTTTTGATCAACTATTTATTTACGTTTGCTATAACGGATCAAGCTTTCACTCAAACTAAAGGCACTATATTTACTAAAACCCTATATTTCTCCTTGATCACCAGTCATTGACAATGCATTGATTCATTGATGTAGGTCTACTTAATTGGAGGGAGCTATGATTTGCTGTAAAAGTGCTAGTGTGGTTCCTCCTTCGTTCCTATCTGCTGCGCTGACGTGCACGTCGCACACAATAATTTGAAATTAAGAGAGCAGTTAGGGGTGCACAATATATCGACTCCGTATTGTTATCGCAATATCATGTTGCGCAATACCATACCGAAAATGTTGCAGGAAGTGCAATATTTTCTGCAAAGCAGAATGCATGCAGGCCGCTGGGTCACTGTTGTGACAACAGACATCTAATGGGTCTGTTGTGTCAGGTCTAATGGGTCATCTAATGGGTCTGTTGTGTCAGGGCTGGCCCCGGCGTTCGTTCCCAACCCCTACATCATCAGCGCAGGCCCGCCGGGGACTGACCCCTATGCAGCTGGACTAGCGGCAGCAGCAACCCTGGGTGAGTCACGTTTAGTGCTGGGTGTAACGGTGGATGTGAACCTACTAGGGATGTCACGAGAACCAATACTTCGGTACAAAGTCGATACCGAAAGTTTTTTGTACTGTATGTGTGTGTGTGTATATCGATCTATCGATCGAGAACCGTGGTATTGGTATCTACTACTACATTTCTGGTATCGTGACATCCCTAGTACTAGTACCTACCTACAGGTGTCAGTGGCTGTATTCTCAACCAGTATTCCAGTGTTGCTGAGAGGGGGGAGGGCACATTAGATTAAATATTACTTTATTATTAGTATTCCCTGCAGGGAAATTGAGTTTTTGTAGCAGCAAGGGAACCAGGAAAACATCTTACAACAAAGGGCGAATGCAGCACACTAAAATATAATAAAACACAGATCTGAAAGCCTTAATGCATGACTTTTAATACAATCTCCTGGCACGGACGCTTGTAATCTGAATCGGCTGCACCTTTTTATAAAAAAAAGAGAAAAAAAGAAGAATAGCTACCAACTATCCCTTTTTTGAACATTAGATGGCAGCACATGTAGGTAAACAATAATCTCAACCCATCCTTCTCACAGGCAGGTTTTAATAACATTATCTTCAGACTAGTAAGATTGTCGTGGCAGTCTAATTGGCTCACTTGAGCCCTTTTCACACATTGTTCCTGGTAAATTACCTGCATGACCGTTTAGGCACAGCTAGATATTTTCTCTATACAGATATGCAGCTCCTTCCAGGTACATTTGTTTGTGTGTGTACTATTACACCTATTCATGCTTGTGTGGCTAATACCGGCATAGCACAATAGCCTGGACAGTCCAGCAGAGGGCGGTAGCTAATCCAACACTATATTGATTCTGCCAAGCATAAGTTTTCAGGAGACTTTTACAGTTTACTTTTGAGCTTGCGTCACGCAATTAGCATCTCTACATACAATATATGCAGCACATATAGCCTACATCCTATCTTACCCTGAGGCTATTCATAGTATACCCTGTTTGTGCGGAAGCCCTGCTACACTACAGTATGTGAATTTAGTATCACTTACTAATTATATACAAATGTTTAAATACAGGGTCAGTCCTTCTTGCTAATTTTGAGCTCAAATCAAAATAGTTCCTCCGTGGTGGCGCCTCGCCTGTCAAAATGCATTGTGAAGCAAAGCTCAGTGCTACGGCTATGTTGATACAAACGGTGTTAACCACTTTGTTTATGAGCCAGGGCTGTGTTTTTTCATCATGTACAGAGAACGGTAAAATTGTGAAATGGGAGGCGATATTTGTTTACTTTGATAAAGTTGATTTATCTTACATTTAGCTTGCAATAGCTGAATATACCTTTAAGCTTTGAGTTCTAACCAAGCATAATATTTATTTGTTAAATTACAGCAAACCTATTCATTACAGCAATATTGTTCACGGGATTAAGCGTCTCAAAGGGATCGTTGTTGATGGTATTTCTTTGTCTAGCAAAACCAGTACATCTATTTAACTCAAGATGACTGTAAAGTTGTAGGCAGATCAAATATGTATTTGTAACTGTTAAATAAAGTCTTGTGATTGGTTCTCTCACTCCACGTGAACACTTCTTGCATCCCTGCTTTGGTTCTGCTTTCATTCACATCTCAGCCATACCAGCATTTTCCCTGTAATGTTACTAGGTCATGAGGTGGGAAATTGGGGGAGCAGATATACAGATTTGTCGACCCCTGTTTCTGTTAACACATGACCCCATTCAGGAATGGTCCCTGTAAAATGCAGGGTTATACAGCATGTGTGAAAAGGGCTTTGAATCAATGTTGCGTTTATAATACTGAGGTTACAGGCTCAAACCCACGTGTTAAATTTTTTTATACTTGTTTTGCTCAGTGGACTAGGCTGTTATTATAATTATGTTCTAGACTCCTTGCAGATTGCCATTAAGTACATAAATAACTTCAAATATCTCCAGGACTGTTTATATTCTGCACAGTCAATTTACTGTAATACATTTGTCCATGTCTGCATCATTTTATATTCAACAGTGTAAATATGAAATGCATATCATATGAATAACTCAACCTACTTTAAATCAGTGTGACTATGTTTATTTCATGCCAGGCATGGGGGAGGGGGGTTTGTAAGCTGTCATCACCAGTGTTGTCCAGTTTCTGAAAAATAAAATGCATTTGTAAATAATATAGCAACTGCAGACTCATTAGGCTTTCTGTCTCCTGTCATGCATGAATGGGTCTGTTAGCAGGCTTCCAACGGACTCATTCATTTGAATCAGGTGTGTTGGAGCAGGGAGACATCTAAAACATGCAGGGCACCGGCCCTCCAGGACCAGAATTGCCCACCCCTGGGCTAGAGTAATACTTCAAAAACACAATATAGGCTACTCGCGCATTGAGAAGTAACAGTGCTAGATACAAATCCTTTTTCACATCTCCACCAGTGGAAAGGTTTTCCTATATAGACAATAGTTTTTTCTTATCTTCTTGCCAAAGAATGTTGAATTTTACCTCACAAACTTCACAAAGAAATGCAAGGTGCTTCACGTCTGCATGCACCATCATTCAATGTCCTGTCAGATCTGCTGCTGAATGTATGCTGCAGACTCAGTGCTCATAGGCTCTGATCCAACAACAGCTGTGGAAATGGCTTTATTAACAGTAGTGGGAGGTGGTGATGAAAGGCGTTAAGGTCTGAGGATTACATCCAAGTAACCCTTTTAATATAAAATGTGTTTTAAGACATTGTAGAATGTGGAAAGATTAGGTAGGGCAGCTTTAAAGGATTGTTGTTTCTGTCCTGTGGGACAAGCCACGCCTTCCCCTTCCTGGACCTCACTGGTGCCCCCTCACATGTGCAGGTCCGGCGGTGATGCCCCCCCAGTACTACGGGGTCACCCCCTGGGGCGTGTACCCCGCCAACCTGTTCCAGCAGCAGGCCGCCGCGGCCAACAACTCGGCCAATCAGCAAGCGGGCGGCCAGGGCCAGCAGAACCAGCAACAGGTCTGCGTCTCCCGTTGCGTTTGCATAGCTCCCGTCAGCCTGGCTTTATGCGCCCAGGCGGACGCGCTAACCCTCTGCCGTGTGCCGCCGCGTAGGTGATGCGTGCCGGAGGCAACCAGCGGCCCTTGACCCCCAGCCAGGGTCAGCAGGGTCAGCAGAACGACCAGCTGGTGGCAGCGGCCGCCGTCAACTCCGCCCTCGCCTTCGGGCAGGGCTTGGCAGCTGGCGTCCCCGGTAAGTTACCCAGCAACCATCACCACGCGCACACACTCTGGAAAGACCTCTGGTGACCCTGTTTGTCCCCTGTGGTGGTTGCCCAGGTTACCCCATGCTTGCCCCAGCGGCATACTATGACCAGACAGGGGCGCTGGTTGTGAACACTGGAGCCAGGAGCGGCCCCGTCCGTCTAATGGCGCCCACCTCCGTCATCATATCGCCTTCTGCAGCACAAGCAGGTGAAGACCGATTCTACCGTAGGCCCGCCTTCTCTTTGTCCTCTCTGCTGTCAGTGTGTGTGTGGAGCAGCCTTAGAGTGTGATGACAGAATACCATGTGGTCGTGTGGTCTGCCGTGCCAGCCAGGGCTGTGTAGAAACACAGGATTATATTTCAGCATGCACGCAGAGGGCCGGCTAGCTGACCTATTGTATTATAATCGCTTACCCTACCTTTAAGTAAAGAAATGACTACTGCAAGTTACTTTTAGACAAAACATTAGATGCCCGTGCTAAGAGTATATAGATGCCCGTGCTAAGAGTATATAGTGCCTGTGCTAAGAGTATATAGATGCCCGTGCTAAGGGTTAATTGATTCCAATGCTAAGAGTATATAGATGCTCGTGCTAAGGGTTAATTGATTCCAATGCTAAGAGTATATAGATGCTCGTGCTAAGGGTTAATTGATTCCAATGCTAAGAGTATATAGATGCCCGTGCTAAGGGTTAATTGATGCCCGTGCTAAGGGTTAATTGATGCCCGTGCTAAGGGTTTATCGATGCCCGTGCTAAGGGTTTATCGATGCCCGTGCTAAGAGTATATAGATGCCCGTGCTAAGAGTATATAGATGCCTGTGCTAAGAGTATATAGATGCCCGTGCTAAGGGTTAATTGATGCCCGTGCTAAGGGTTTATCGATGCCCGTGCTAAGTGTTAATTGATTCCAGTGCTAAGTGTATATAGATGCCTGTGCTAAGGGTTAATAGATGCCCATTTTAAGTGTGTATAGATGCCCATGCTAAGAGTAAATTGACGCCCGTTCTAAGGGTTAATATATGCCCATTCTAAGTGTATATAGATGCCCGTGCTAAGGATTAATTGACTCCAATGCTAAGGGTTAATAGATGCCCATTTTAAGAGTAAATTGACGCCCTTGCTAAGTGTATATAGATGTCTATTCTAAGAGTAAATTGACGCCCGTGCTAAGAGCTAATTGGCTCGTAGCTGTTTAGCCGAACAGAAACACACCTCTGGTCCTTGTCGTCTGCCTAGTTGCAGCAGCGGCGGCGTCAGCAGGGGGCGCTAATGGCGGCCTCGGGGGCGGGGCCAACGGGCCGTTCCGCACCATGGCATCCCAACAGCAGCAGCAGCAGGGCGGCCCCGGCGGTACACTAGGAGGGAACTCTTTCTACGGCTCCTCCTCGCTCAGCTCCTCCTCCCAGAGCTCCTCTCTGTTCTCCCAGGGCTCTGGGCAGCCCGGGCCAGGCTCCGCCTCTTTGGGCTTCAGCCAGCAAGCGTCCTCCTCCCTGGGGGCCACACTGGGGGCCACCCTTGGAGGCTTTGGCACTGCAGGTAGGCTTGCGTCTGTATGGTGGCGGTGGGGGGTGGCATTTTACGCTCACACTCACTAACAGATCATATTTATAATTTGGCCAAAAGCTTAGATTGGTATCAGATTTGAATCAATGGATTGTTGTTTACAGGATTTAGAAGCCTGCACGCCCACGTGCACACACACACACACACACAGTCCTAGTTCTATTTACCATCAGCTACCTCTATATGCTATCTCTTGTAAATGACAATAATGGTGGGATAATAAATCACAATAACAGTGGGATACTCAACCCTCAGTGTTGGCAGTTCTGTGTGAAGGTTAACATTAGGAGTTATCTCATACTTTGTTTCACCACATTGCATCATCTCACCTGTGTGTGTGTGTCTGTCTCCCTCTAGTGGCTAACTCGAGCGGTGGCAGCGGTTCCAGGCGGGACTCTCTGACGGGCAGCAGTGACCTGTACAAGCGCACAGCCTCCAGCCTCACCCCTATCGGCCACGGAGGCTTCTACAACGGAACGCTGGGCTTCAGCTCCTCCCCAGGGCCCGTGGGAATGCCCCTCCCCAACCAGGGCCCCTCCCACTCTCTCACACCTCCGCCTTCCCTGTCCAATCACAGCTCCTCGTCTAACCTCAACCTCGGTGAGTGTGTGTGTGTGTTTGCTGCCTTCATGCTGTAACCTGTATTGCTGTATGACACTGACAGGGAAGCTAGCTTGTTTTTTGGTTGAAAGTTGAACGTTACTTAATGGTATCACATTGACCGTAATTGTACTTTGGGGTAGGTCACCTTGCAAGTGAAGTGTCTGCTAAATGGCCTTATTATTCCAAGGTGAAATGCAGGTTAAAACACGTTAGCATTCCAGCACACACTCGGTTATTGTTTACGTTCATTCCTGCCAAGAAAACCGGTTGAGCTGCAGCAGCACTGCCTGGGTTCCTTAATCAGCCTTATATACACGTCAACCTCGAGCGGGAATTGATCTCTGAGCCGTTTACAGTGTTGTGAAATATAGGTGAAGAGTGAGCGTTGCTCTATACCGCGTCCTCCCGTGGGTTGAGATATAATGCAAACATAACGGAGCCTTCCTATTACAACACACTGCTGCTGCGCGTGTGAACTCTGCATTTGCAATGAGACATGAACCAGAGGTGATGCTGTCGACTGGAAGCCGATCAAAGAGCGGCGCTTTCCTTTTTAAGTCAGCGGCTCTTTGAAGTCTCCATGGCAGTGCAGCCTTTTTTTTTTTTTTTTTTTTATATCCCCCGGTTCCTTCGCCCGCTCAGGCTGTACCTGGCGCTCATCAGGCCGCAGGCCGAGAGGGCGCGTTTGATGCCGTCCACTCATGCCTGGTCGAGCGTGAGCGGCTTCCAGGGCCAGAGCTCGCTCACGTCCCGTCTGTCATGAGTTATTCCTCCTATAGGAACACGGCCTAGTAATGTTTTCCCTCCCCTCCAGGAGGCCTGACCAATGGCAGCGGCCGCTTCATCTCGGCGGCGCCCGGCGCAGAGGCCAAGTACCGCAGCGCCGCCAGCTCGGGCTCCTCCCTCTTCTCCCCCAGCAGCCAGCTGTTCCCGTCGTCGCGGCTACGCTACGGCATGTCGGACGTGATGCCGTCGGGCCGCAGCCGGCTGCTGGAGGACTTCCGGAACAACCGCTACCCCAACCTGCAGCTGAGGGACATCGCCGGGCACATCATGGAGTTCAGCCAGGACCAGCATGGCAGCAGGTCTGTGTGCACGCCCCCCCCCCTTCCCCTCCCCTGTCACTCATACCTGAGGGGCCGTGTCCTGTCGCTAAAAGTAGTCCCTCTCTCAGCCCAGGGATTTCATGGGGCCACGAGGCAGAGCAGCTGCTCGGTTGTATATATATGGAAACACATCTTTTAAACAGAGTAATCATACTTAGATACCGCTTCAGCTGTTCTCTACCCGCGCAGCCAATTGTCTCCCCTTTTTTGTGTTTTTTGTGTTTTTATTAGGCTCACACCGTATCAAGTGAAGCATAAATAGCATCGCTCAACATCTGCCCCTCTTGACTGCCATATCTAGACGCACCCTCCATTCACAAACACACACAACAATGCGGTCATTGTTTCCGCATGGCTTCTCCTTCACGCTCCCTCAATAGATAAGTAGCCCTTGGCGTGACTGGCCTGTCACCAGCCTCCTCCGGTGGCTGAGGCAGGCCATGTGTTCCCAGGCAGGGTTGGGTGGATGTGGGGTGTAAGGATGTGTAGAAGCTGCAGTGGCATCAGGGATTGTCTCTTTCTCTGTTTTTGTTTCTGTCTGTACACCACCTCCTCCTCTGCAATGTGCTATTAATACACCGTGACGTCCTCTCGGCACAAGCCAGACCCCCCCCCCCCGCGGCCACTTTATTCAGTGTCGCTCACACCATGTAGTCACTTCCCCTTCTTCACTGGCTTCCATCACCTCTTCTTGGCGACCTCCTCCTCCTCTCCAACTCCCCGCCGCCTGTCTCCGCCGGCTCCCCTCTCTGCCTTCTCTCCTCTGATCCGAATCGTGACCCCTCTCTGGGTTACTGTGTTAAAACTCTTGGAGTTGTTCTTTTCTCTCTCTCGCTCTCTCTCTCTGTGTGTGTGTGTGCTAGTCAGGCGCTATCTATCCCCTGACAGCTCCTTAGCTCTTTCCATTCTCTGTCAGACTGCTGTCCTTGTCTGTGTGTATTTCCAGCTGTGGGAGAGAGACGTCGCATGCAGCTCTATCACTCTCCCTATGAGTTGTAAACACTTCTCCCTCACTGGAAGAGCCAGGCAGGTTGCCTCGTGCGTTTCCTTTCATCGCTCTGCTTCGGCTCTCCTCTCTATTCTCGGCGTAGATTGCGTAAGGTTGTCGCTCACACTGAAAGCAAAGACGAACGCTAATAATTAAGCGCTAGCACTTCCTTTAAACTTGATTAATGACTTTGTTTAGAGCTGTGATTAAGGATTTTAAACTTCTTAAAGCTGTAGGTAGCTTTGCAGGGGGAAGGGGATGGCTGATTGACGGGATGACTCTTATCTCCCTTGGAGATAGGGAAATCGAACGGTAGATCGATGGCGCTACAAATTCCCTAGTTATTGGAATTCTGACAATTTATCGCACTCGTGGATGCTTAGTTCTTATTGAGGCTATTTTGTCGTGTTTATAAATGCTGTCAACTTGTAAGATAACTGCTTATTGATTGTCTGAGGAGAATGTCAGAGCAGAAGATAAGCATAGTGTATAAAACATGCATCCGATCTACAGAGGCTTTAGGTGATTGTCTTCAACAATGCTTATAGAGGTACCGGGTAAACGGTTTGTAAATGTTTACCCAATCATATTGCGTTGACAATGTCATGTAACATTAAATGTGTGCACTTAATGAACTCAAATGTGCCACCTCTTGCATTTTAGGGAGAAATAGCTGTGTTTTTGTTGTTTTCTGGTAGAAAATTACTGATTATTATATAACATAATGTTTGGGTTGTTGTTATAGTGACACATATGACACACACGTATACAGTAGTAAATGTGTGGTATAGTGACGTCCCTAGAGGACTGTATATCGTATGAACTACAGAAGCAGTAAGTAGTCCTCCCACCCTTCTCATTTGCTCAGGTTCATCCAGTTGAAGTTGGAGAGGGCCAGTTCAGCAGAGCGCCAGCTGGTCTTCAGTGAGATCCTACAGGCGGCCTACCAGCTCATGGTGGACGTGTTTGGGAACTACGTGATCCAGAAGTTCTTTGAGGTGTGTGCGCATTAACCGTGTTTAACAGCGTCTGTATTTCCTACTTGAGGAACAACTTAACTTAATAATGTGTTGTAATGGCCAACAAGGGCTGTCTGAGCTGCTGGTCTGAATTGGCTGTGAGGTCTTGTGCTTGCATACTTCCAGGAAGATGGAGCGATGTGTAATGGGTTTGTCACGGCATTAACGAGTGTATTTATGTGCTGGCGTGTGAGCAGTTTGGCAGTCTGGACCAGAAGCTGGCTCTGGCGGAGAGGATTCGAGGCCATGTGCTGTCCCTGGCCCTGCAGATGTACGGCTGCAGGGTCATCCAGAAGGCCCTGGAATTCATCCCCTCAGACCAGCAGGTCATTGTAAGTACACTCCCCGCGTTGTCAGCTGTGGGAATTTCCCTTTTTCAGACTTAATGTATGAGACGTGTGCCTGTGAAGCCTGAAAAATTTGACTATTGTCATTGTAAGGCAATGTTTTGCAAAACCATAATGCAGAATTCCAATCAGTAGAAAGCACACTTGGCATGTAAAAATACATGATTTGAAGTTGGTCGCTCACATGCAATGTAGCTGCAGGTCAATGTAACTGCATTTTCCTGCAGCTGTGTACATCTCATAGAATTAGACACAGTACGTGTGAATAAAATGTCTTCTAGTGTAACGTTTACCTGTTCCACCTTACTGCTTTGACTGTTCATTTGACTATTCAACTGTAGCCGCTTCAAACAACGTGCGTAACTAGCGCCCACATTATTTAAAATGAGTTAAATAGATGTTACTTAATCACAGCCGGCACTAATACTCACACTATTGTGTGTGTGTGAGAGACAACATTACTCATGCAGCTGTGAGCCCCCTATTGCTTTAGTTAAACCAGCTCTGCGGTTAAGGCATCGCGTCCCTTCCACTTGAGCAGCATATTTCATCCACATGATGAGTCAGTTTGAGCACAGGCTCATATAGCAGAAGGAAGGGGGTTTGCCTGCAGGCGTCCAATCATCAACAGTGAATGGAGCTAATGGCACCACTGTTTATATGGTAATCTAAAACGGCAGGTGTTGGAATAGGTGCAACTATGCATTTCCTGGGAATCATTTCAAGAACGGGGCCCCGCTGCATACGGGAAAATGAACTACCTGTGTGTGTATTAAAGTGTGCCATCCATCTATCCTTAATGGACCCCTGTAGATGCCTTGTGAGCAAGAGAAGAACGTTGTTTTTCAAGCTTCACGGCTTACCTTGGAAAAGGCAGGCCTGCTTTCAGGCAACATCTTGTGCACGAGTCCTCATCACGACTCTCTGTGTGTGTGTGTGTATGCGTGCGTGTGTAGAGTGAGATGGTGCGCGAGCTGGACGGCCACGTGTTGAAGTGCGTGAAGGACCAGAACGGCAACCACGTGGTGCAGAAGTGTATCGAGTGTGTCCAGCCGCACGCCCTCCACTTCATCATAGACGCCTTCAAGGGACAGGTGGGTCTCCCGTGCACACACCGCAATACACAATCACTGGCCCCGCAACCGGCTCGGCTGGCAACCCGTGCTCACCTGCGCCGCACAGCCCTCTGTCTCTCTCTCTCTCTCTCTCCCTCCCGCCCCTTCTGTCATTGTCACTTCCCAGGGACAGGGGGGGTTGCCATGGCAACGGCAACCCCCAGCCCAGTGGCAGCAGCCATCTTCTATCCACTGGCTAAATGTCATATTAGCATAACGCGAGAGAGAGAGAGTGTGTGTGTGTGTGTTGCTCCAGCCTGTGAATGTAACTGGCTTGTTTTGTGTAGCTGAAGCCATGTGAGGAATTTGCTTACCTGCCCTGCATGTGGACTTGCGTGTGAGAAGAAATAAGCTGGGGTTTAGGATACATACACACCGGGTCTGAAATTAACTTTTCATCTACCGGCCAACCATTTTTGTTACCTGTCAAAATAATGAATTGTAAGTTTTGTGTTGCATACAGTAGCCTACTGTATTTATTATGTTTCAGTATTTCACTGGGATATGATGACAGCACAACATCACCACATCATAGACAGGCCTACCTACTACCTTCATTATAGCCTCGTACAACTGTTATCTCATAACCTCCAATGTTCACATTATATTTGCAGTGCTTCGTCCTCTGGTTTTTATTTTTAAAAGGGTTGCTCAAACCTTTTATATATTCCCACTGCTATTTTTTATCTGTATAGCAACTAAGGCTGGCTGCTTACCATTCACATTTGAACCGGTACCCAACGATAGTCTACCATTTTTATACATTATTCCCCTGTAATGACACACAAAAAAACAGTGCCGGTGTGGCAGATGGTCTGAGATTTACTCGCCAAATGGAAAATCTACCCGCATTTAGTGGTTGTTATTGTGGGACCCTGCATACACACCTCACATTGCCACACAGCAGGTTGCTAAAAGAGTGCATTCCCAGCCCTTGTGTTGTGCACTAGTGTGTATTCAGAAGGGGCTACACTACGGGACGGCTGGGTGTGAAAATACAGACGTGTGTTGTGTTGTGTTGCAGGTGTTTGCGCTCTCCACCCACCCTTACGGCTGCAGAGTCATCCAGCGTATTCTAGAACACTGCCTTCCAGAACAGACCCTGCCTATACTGGAAGAGCTGCATCAACACACAGAGCAGCTGGTGCAGGTAGCACGCACGCGCGCACACACACACACAGACATATGTTTGTGTGTGTATGTATGTATGCATATATGTTATACACACACAGACACTAACTGCCTTCTTTGCACCTCTACAAGCTGTTGTGTTAACAGAATTGTTAAACCACTGTTTGGCCCAGATGACTCATCAGAAATTCCAAGTGTTTTTTTTTCTTCCCGTTCTTTATTTCCTCACCCCCCCACACACCCTTTACACTTGATGTTGTCGGGAGCACCATCTGGCACCTCCAGGTGCGTGGCTTGACGTGTGGCTGTTGTTTCTCCCATTGGTAGGACCAGTACGGAAACTACGTGATCCAGCACGTGTTGGAGCACGGCCGCACCGAGGACAAGAGCAAGATAGTGGCCGAGATCAGAGGCAACGTGCTGGGATTGAGCCAGCACAAGTTCGCCAGGTGAACACCTCCCACGCCGCAGTGGAGCTAGCCTCCCCTTGCCTGCTCAATAGGCCTGGGTACTCGAGTGCTCGTCTGTGACGGCAACGCTCGATCATACGTTTCATGATCGATGATGACAACGCACAAATAAATGCCTTCATTAATTTAGGCTACGTAACACATTGTCACATTTTACTGCAATAGTCTAGTAGGTAGTCCGGTACCAAACAGCTCAACGTCGCCATATCTTTGATTGACATGCAGTCTGACCAAACAGAAAGCCTATATATATGCCATTTCATCCATCAAACATTACTTTCCGCCTCTCATGACATCCCATCAACATCTCAGTTAAACTTTCAAATTAATTAGCGTAATTCAGCCTGTTCGATGGATTATTTGGATAGGTTGAAAGATCAAGGCCCTACATTCAAACACATAGCGTGTGTTTTAACCTCCTAGTACCGGGGGCGCACCCCACCCCCCCACACTCCTGGAGTTAAGCCCATTTGTTAAAATACATGTGATTGCATTTATTATACATGTCTGGATCGCCAAGCCTCTCGGCTACCAATGTAATCTAACATCCATTGCCCAAATGTACGCATTTTTCAACAGTTAGGTGATTAAAACCCCATATCGTAAAATTAGTGTGCAAATATCGCAGCGTGCACGTTGACACGCACATATATAGTGATCTTATTCATGTCATTCAATATACATATTTTATACCCCGTCTGAAACCGGCGACCCGCTTGATTCTAACCATGTCCTGTGTTTGCAAAAGCCAGCACCCACGCCTGAACAGACTTATAGTTCGCCGATACTAATTACGTTTTCGAATTCGTAATACCACTTTTAGTCTTACCTTTGATTCATTGAGAAAGTTGGCCTTGGATCGACTGAAATCCTTTTGAAAGCAGTAATCCAGTATCGGAAGCACGAACAAAATACAGCTCAGGTCCTCCATTTCCTCAATGAGTGGGCGATTCTGGTCACCGAGATGTTTGGGATAAGTAGTTCTATTAGATGTCATTGGCATCTATCTGAGGAATTTGCAGTCTGTGAAAGACTACACGACATCTAAAACTAAAGTTCTTCGATTCGTGTGAGTCATAGCTTGTCATAAGGGGGTCACGTCAAATTTGACCAGAGATTGAGAAAATAGGCGTCCATCTCAGTAGAAAAAAAATAAATAAAATATATATATATATATATATATAAAAAAAAATATATATATAAAAATGTATTTAATATATTTAAAAATGTATTTAAGTATGAATGCAGTACATACATGCAGTGATATATGTACATGCATGTACATATATTATTGATATAATATCATAGAGAAGCAACTATATGTATATTTATGAGGTATATCTGCAATTATAACTAGCAGCCAAATTTAGATTTTCTGATGTACTATTATAAAAACTTACAAATATATTGATATGTTTACTCACAACGCCCTAATCCTTGACAAATATACTCATCAGATGTTGTACTGTAGTCCTATAATGTAAAGGGGTTGTATGTGCATAATTCCAATAAAGTATTCATCTATATCAATAACATTATGTCAGGTGAAAATGAAAAGAAAATATATCTTTATGCTGTATTTTAGCTTTATTTACTAAGGAGCAGTCTTATCCACATGGAATATTTAACCTGAATCGGAATCTTACAGGGGTTATCTACATTTTAATACCAAAATAAGCTTTGTAACTAGTTCAGAACTGAAAAAAAAACCTTATGTGTAATGTAAGGGAATATTTTTGCAAGGAAAAAAAACTTTGATAATGGTGTAGGGAGCTAGGGTTTAAGCGGTTTTAAGGTAATACATGTACCATATGCTTGCTACCGGCATCTTTTTTTCTTTTTTTTTTCTTTTCTCACTCCCTCTTTCTCACTCGTCATTCTGTATTCCGACATACACGTTTTACTTCCATATTAATGCCCCGGCTGCGATTATGTTCGGTCAGCTTGGAACTATACTGCACTGTAACTATATCCTAGTGTAGTATTTTTGTAGTTGCTTTGTGGATGTTATGACCCAGTGATAGTTTATACATGCGAGTTTCTTTTTTAATGAAAGACATTAATTCACATCAAATATGAAGCATACATACCTGGTACTTTCTTTAGTTTTCTGATGTATTTCCATTTAAATTCTTCAAATCAAATTTTGGTCCTGGCGAAACACACACTCATTGTGACAATCCTGTGTGTTTACCTAGCAGCTAGCCTATCTGTTATATTCTGTCATCAAGGACCCTCTGCCCCCGGCCCAGAATACAACAAGTACTTGAGTACTCTTTTTCTCTGTCGGGTACTCGAGCAGTCAAAATGACAAACATTTAGTAGTTGTAACTCGCATTGATGTAGCGGCATCGTTTTGACATGCGTGTTCAGCACGTGATTTTCTTGTACTGGGGCCCGGCTTGGGTTAATTCTCCCGTGTCTTGAGTGCGTTTTTGTTTTGTTCCCCAGTAACGTGGTAGAGAAGTGTGTGACGCACGCTTCAAGGGCGGAGCGTGCGCTGCTCATCGACGAGGTGTGCAGCTTGACGGAGGGCCCCCACAGTGCCTTATACACCATGATGAAGGACCAGTACGCCAACTACGTGGTGCAGAAGATGATCGACGTGGCCGAGCCCACCCAGCGCAAGATCGTCATGCACAAGGTGGGTCGTCGCTAGTCTCGCCGAGCCAGCCTTCACTTGTGATGACTGGTTGGCTAACCGCGTCAAGACCCGCCTACTCGACAGGAGAGGAATTTTGATTGACATACACAGCTACAAACTACGAAACTCAATGACTAAGTCCGGCGTTAAGCTTATACAGAGCAGTTTAAGTAGACTACGGCTACTGCTGAATATATATAGTAGATTTACGGATACATACTTGTGAGTGACTATGCTAACAGCCAATGAAAATGAACAGTACTCTTTCCCGAACATGCTGCCTAGCTTACAGGGCTATGTGTCGTATGAGTCGTTCAGAACAGAGCTGCACATGTGACGTAGTGCTGATGGATGGTAGAGGCTGAGACTAGCTCGCCACACGTCCCTGATTCAAAGGGTGACTAGACATCTGGGTAACGCTTTAAGCTGCACTTGGTCGGTTGGCATGGTAATGTCTGGAAATGGGTGAACCACAAGGGACATTATGAAGTCTCCACAGTGGTGAAGTGGGCTCACACCAAAGTACCAGTACCTATCGACACTGGTTTCTGTTTGCTGTAACCTGTCAAGTGCTACTGTGTGTATGAAGTAGCGTAGACAACACGTGAATGATGTACAGCATGTGACTGTGATGTTCTTGTGTCCTCGCATAGATCCGGCCTCACATTTCCACCCTGAGGAAGTATACGTACGGCAAACACATCTTGGCCAAGCTGGAGAAGTACTACATGAAAAATGGTGTTGACCTGGGCCCGCTGTGTGGCCCCCCCAACGGCATCATGTAAACCTGAAAAAACCCCCCTGAGATCACATCTGCTTACCCATAATCCCCCACCTACCTTACTCGCTCAGTTTGATTATGTAAACAAGCTCCTATCAGAGGTCATCATGGTCACCCAGCCCCCCCTTCCCATCATCCTCCTGTCCCCACAGAGGTTCCCACCATCTAGGGAGGAGCCTGTTACAGGCAGCCTTATGGCGGGGCCTGGTTTTACTGCCCCCTCCCCCCACCCACCCTGACCTCTGACCCCTGACCCTACTGACGACCTGGCGAAGGGGGCAGGGCGCTGTGGAAGGAAAAGAGGAGAGACTGTAGTCCCACTCTTAACTCCTCCCGCCACCTTTTGAGAGATATATTTCTCCTTTGTTTTGCCTCGTCGCCGTTTCTAACGAACTATAAAAAGCACCTCACCTCTTTTGCTACTGCCGCACCACACTTTGACACGCAATGTGAATGACGCCACCCCGGGGTCCCACCCTAGCAGTTCACCACTATCTGATTTGATTTTCAATATGTATGATCTTTCGTCACAGAAATCATAGACAAACACGCCACGGGCTGACCAGCAGAGAGATCATTTAGCATGGGAGACTTCCTTTTCTGGTCTTGCTTCTATAAATATAACGTGTATACTTGGTGTAGACCTTTGCATATATATATATATAAATATATATATAAAACTTTGTAGTTTTTCTGGTTTTTGATGTTGATTCTGTATCTATAATGTATCCTAGTAGTGGCCACATACTTCTGACTGTATAATTGTACATTTGTAAACCCTTGTAATGTAAATGTGCTTTACCGCCCCTTTTTTGGTATGAGAAGAAAAGAGAAAAAAATAATCACTCTGGAAAAAATTTAGAAAAAACCTGTGCATTTCAGTGTATATTCTCACCTCCTTGGTTGTGACATATGAGTTGTTGTATATTGTAAATTGTAATATCAAATTTTTGTTTTGAAAAGCCCTTTCTATACAGCATAGTACTTGTACAAAGATACGCCACGCTTGGTTTTATCCTGACATTGTCACTGCTTAAATTAAGACGCCATCTCCCACTTCTTCCCAAAAGGACATTCTGTTAGAGTTGGTGTCCTCTGCTTTGTTTGTTTTTTTTAAAAGATCTTTTATAGGAATACGTTCACCCATCTGTTGAGTGCATACATGCTTACGGGGTTTGCTTGCTCGGTGGCTGGAAGAAACCCCCCCTCTTTCAGCTTACCCTTCCTGCTACCCCTATTGTGGCACTTTACAGAGGGGTACCAACCCATGGAGTGTACAGAGAATCTTGTCTTATGGGTTTTTGTTTTCTTTTTCATTTTCCATGCATTTCTCTAGTGCTGTAAGTGCTGTATCATACTGTCCATGTCCTTTTGGGTAATAGAGGCAGCCCGCCATGGCGCGGTGTACATTTGGAAGCAGCATTGTGTATATTTACTATGAGCACACCTGTAACCATATGTGTATAGTCAACAGAACCTGTGTATGCTTGTTGCCTGGGCAACTATTTTTTGTAACTCCCGTTGTAGATTGTCTCTAAACAATTGTGTGATCTTTATTTTGAAACAAAACTGAACAAAAAAAAAACTTTCAAAATTTCATTGTCTCATGTGTGGTGTTTGTTTTTATGTTTAGTAGCATGATTTTATATGCAAAGTCTAAACTACTGATCTATGCCTTGTTGGTAGGGCTCAAATTATACACAGCACTAGCCACTAACCTGACCAGGAGTTATGAGTCAGTTGAGGTTGAATATTTCCTTGGTCATCAAAAGAATAATCTTTAAGTGGGTGTTGGCCTTCTGCTAGGACCCACATTGAAGAACAGAGGCCACACAATTTAGGTCCTGAGTCATACTCAGGATGCTGCCAGATATATTATTTAGGCTGAGTGTTCTCATATTTGAATTACAAACCACTACCCAACACATGGTCTCCAAATAAGGTAAAATACTGACAAACTTCACTCACCATAGGCCTATATGGTGGCAAGATTAAGTAAGGACAAACTTCACTCACCATAGGCCTATATGGTGGCAAGATTAAGTAAGGACTGTTGGTCTAGGCTCTAGGGATTGTCTTACTTAAAAGTCAAATACAATCATAATTCAACAGACCACTAGTGAAACTAGATCTCTCCATTTGTTTGAGTTCCACCTTGAAACTAGTTGGGTGACAGGTGATGGGAATTCATAAGAAAGCTCATGTCTTCACATGCCCAACTTTTTGTTGGAACCATTAGAGCAGATGGGGTGTATTCTTAATAGGCCTACTGTAAGCCAAAAAATATAATACGCGACAAGTTTGTCTACTGAGTCCTGTTAAGCCTTCGGTAAAGATAGATGTAATGGCTGAGCAACGTGCGGGAGTCAGCTCCATGGTTGACTGAGCTCAGTGGTAAATAGTCTGGATTGTGGAAGTGTAAACGTGCTCCCCGTCCTCTCCCGGTGTTGTAGGCTAATAGGGGTAGTGGGGGGGGGGGGGCTGCGGATACCTAAATGATCTG
>JAODUK010000003.1:1487160-1503869 GCA_027564635.1 Typhlichthys eigenmanni | reverse complement strand
TAAAATGTTTTTAACTGTAAAGCACGTTGAGTTGCACATTGTGTATGAAAGGTGCTATACAAATAAAGTTTATTATTTATTATTTATTATATATCAATGACAACATTGTAATATTTAATTATATTCATATTATAGCCCATGTTACAGTATGTTTTACAGAGTTAGGAAAGCAATGCTCAAGCCTGATGGTTCCTTACACAAAATATGATTCCCAGTTTCTTCCTCAGTCACAGTGAGGAATACAGCTTAATTTAACACTTGAATGGGATCGGTACTCGGTATTCCCACCAGCTCAGGGTTTGTGTTTTGGAAACCCTGAGAGCTAAGAGTTGGGTACGCAAACATGGAACAACGCTGCTTTGGTGAAGCCATGAAACAAGCAGCCTGCTGTCCTTCACCTTGCTAGACAAATAAAAGTATTAAGCAGGGTCATAACCTTTGGGGCTTTTGGGGGCCGTACAACACAACAGAGGACTAGCCCTTTAGAAGAGACCTAAACTACTGTACCATCTGTGCAAAATCCATCTAGTCATGACTCCTATCGTGAAGTGCGATGGAAAACTAATATTAAAGAGATCCAGGAACAGTTGAGTTCGTTTTGGGGAAGTCATTCAATAATTTAGTCCCTAAACCTCAGTGGAAATGTTGCTTTTGAGTCAAAAGTATTGCTTGTTTGATCTTTAGTTTTATTCTTAGCAGTAAATGACAAAAACACACTGTAAGTTTACAGAAACTAAGTTTAAGAGATGCATTTTCAACAGGATGTACAGTGTTACATTTTAAGAAGTGATTACAGTCATTTAACCCCTCTTTATAAAACATAGAAGTCAAACGATATTTGCAGAAGGAGTGCTAACCAATTCTCTCAAAATGCTAGTATATTATGAGTTATTATTCAACATTTAGCTAATGATACTGTTAGACTAATTGGATTAAACACTGCTCTCATTACAGACAGAATCAAATGTTCATTTTACATGTAATCAAAGTCATTTTGATACAAATGTTTGAATAATTTATTGCATAATGTTTCCATAATTAATTGAATGAATCATTGTTTTTTTCTTTTTCTCATTCCTTTTTGTTGTTAACCTGATTATTATGAATGAGGCAAATACCATTACACGCCACATACATATACACCGCTCACGCCTGCTTACTTGCACAGTGAATCATTTGAAGTGAGTGGTAAAAAAATGTATAATCATCCTTAATATTGCACGCTCCACTTCAAGGAGAAGCAGAAATAAGGTGCACAAGTCATTGCTTAAAAGCATTAGGGGGTGGTGTGAGCAGTAGTGCGCTGGGGGAGGCATTGCTCCACTTGCTTCCAAACTGCAAATCTCATTAAGTGTGACACTGAAGATTAGCTAAGAAGAGACCAAAGTGGAAAGAGAATGAACTCACAAAGGGCTGTGAGCAGGCTTCGGCTTTGTTTGCCGTCATTAATTCAGCGCTGAAACAGCTCGGGGGGGGGGGTGAGTCGCTGATCAGAAGAGCTGTGGAGATGACAGGCGAACAGGTGCCCTTTTTTCTCTCCAAACACGTTTCTGTTTCAGGGCCCCTCCTCGGGTCTTAATTGAGGTGAGCTGTGTATTTGAGCCATCTGCGTTCTGACAAAATAAAGCCTGCTTTGATTTATGGTGCCTCGGGACATATTAGCTTCCAGAATTCATCAACAAACCTCCCAAGTCTGGGCGCGAGTTAACTCTCACATTGCTACTGTAGATGTCAGGCAGAGATGATGCAATTCACTGTACTTCTAATGTAGAGAGTCAGTAGATGAAGATACGGTTCTCATTTACTATACAGTATATGCTAATTATTGCTGTTACTTTTGTTGTGCAGCATTACATTTACATTTGGCAGATGCTTTTATCCAATGTGACTAACCTGTACATGTAGTGTATTTGTCATACACCAGTAATTGTAAGCAACTAATATTATATTAGAATAGTTACAGCATATTGTCATCATGACTAGTACCATGTCAATATATTATTAAATCATCAAGTTCCTAATGGCCTAAATACTAAAGTGCTTGATACATAAGAGCAGAACATTTATTGAAGTGTATTTTCTTTTTCTTATTTTATTAATAAATAAATAAAAAATTATAGTCACATTATATATGGGTCTCATTATGAGATGTAACATTGTTCCATTCTTCCAATTATATATTGTTTTAAAGGCTCCATATAGTCAAATTTGAAATCTTAGTTGTTAGTGTGAAACCTCACATTTTGAAATAAATTGTTACGTCATTCGTCCAACATTAATATTTGTGGTAAAGAAGCCAATCAGATATGGCCATGGGTGTCAGACACCATGAGACCATAGCTGAAACATGCAGTTGTCTACAGTATATAAATCTGGAAATTAAACAAAATACAATATTATTAAATAAAAATAATACAAATAGTGAAATTATCCTCAAATTTACTACCTTAAATTTTCCCAAATATACGTGTCAGGTACTTTATGTATCTTCGTTCACTACCTAAATATATCTTTAAATAAAATATACCCCCTCCCCCCCTCCCCCTTATACATCCAGAATCCAGAATACCTAGTACGCTACTATGGAAGAATATGGACATCACCATAAAATTCGGACCTTCTAACCTAATCTCAGCCTTTTCCGTCCATTATCATTATGTCACATAAGCAACTGTGCTGAACGTCTGAGACATAATGTATACCCTTGTAAGCTTGACTGACTTCCCAGATGTGAGGAAGTCCATTTTCATTGGCTGTTAGCATTGTCACTCATGATGTCTGAATCTGTAATTCTAATGCTAGAGCAGCTCTTTATTTCTAATTACAGTTGTTACATTTATTTTAAGCAGAACTGTATCTACTTATCTAATAGACAATACCTGAAAACAGTCGTGTTGGTAACGTCTGACTTTGTCAGTGAGTTACGTAGTTGGTTGTTCAATCAAAATACATTGACTGCAGTCAAGTAGGCGGATCTTGACACAGTTTTCCAGCGCTGGGTCCCAGACTTTATGTAGTAAAGGCTGGCTTTGCTAGGCCTAATTCTAACCTGACACGCCAAGTTTTTTTTTGTTACATTAAGTATTGTGTAACTTACGCACAACCTCTGGGGAGCCGTTTATTGAAACGGTTTGAAAAGTGGAGGTACTTTCAAAAAATACTTTTATCAGTGGAGCCAGTTGTTAGGCTGTATCAACTGTTGCTGAAACCATTTGGGAGAAGATTGACAACATATTTTCCCTTGAGAAAAGCATTTAGTCTTGTTTCCTCTTATAATACATTTTAATAAAACTGATGCTATCGGAGCATCGTTAACCACTTTAGGAACAATCATTGTTGTTTTCAAGTTGCTTTCGCTTTCAGCACACCTAAACCACGCCTGTAGCTATCAGTACAGTCCTGATGATCAGGACAATTGTTGTCCTGTAAAACTCAACGATGTCAAGCTCGCCAGACTGATTCCTTGATACCTCAATAAATCAGTCTGGAACCCACAAATCAAAACGCTTTGTCATTAATGTCATAAAGGCAGTACTTATGCATTTCAGTCACACTTCCTTACATACAATTTATCTCCTATCTACCATCTACCTTTATCTCACCCAATTAGTATGGCTAAAATCAGTCAGAGCGCCAATAAAATCTGAAAGGCATGATGCACCCTGATGTCATCATCTTCGTAAACACTTCAGCTAAACACTGATTGGCCCAGTTACTTTATAAAGGGGTGACAATTGCTTTTGCATTGAGGGGTTCAAGATTGATACTGATAATGCGAAATTAAATTGAAGCTTGCGAGATCAAGGTGGTCTCACGAGGCTATGGTTATGGCAGGTTAAAAGGCAAAGCAGAGGTACATTTTTGAAGATTATAAAATTGCATGTTATAGTGACCTCAATATCATCAAAATCATAAATCATGAATTTGTATAAAATGTTGATCATGAATATGTTTTATACAGCTAAAACAGCTTGGGGTCAAATTGACCTAAAGGAACACTCATGCGCTCAAAATATGTACAGGACATTGACAGCATATAGTCATTAATTTTATGTTTACCCAGTTTTCCCCATTCAATTAGGAAAAGTTATAAAACTTTAAGGAAAAATAATGTGGTCAATCATATATTTAGAGATGTCAAAAATGAAATGGGGTCATATTGACACAAAAGATAATATGAGGGTTAGCATGTAAATATTTAATATGGGTTTAGTAGCTAAATGCTCTGTCAACATTAATAACATTAAGTTTAAATACTGTATCCTGAAAGAAAGCTGCAAATAATGCGATGGACACATTCAAACAAAGCACACAGAATAGAAATACAAAAAAGAGTAGGTCTGTGAGCTACACACATACACATGCACACACACATGCACACACTGCACTGGGGAAGAAAGGCTGCTTTAATGATGCGTCTAACAGGCTGCTTACAAGACCATTAGGCAGTTATAGTACATGGGCAGAACGTGATATCCCAGCATCTCTTAACTGCTGTATTGCTCCAAGCACTAGTAGTTTAGTGTCTGTGTCCTGTGGCCTGGTGTCTTTCAGAACAGTGTACAACTGTACAACGTGGACACTCAAAGCTAAACTACTGTAAGATTAAGGGTGGAGTCAGCGACTGTAACCAAATACACTTTACAGTATTTTATCTTCAGCTAGTATCTCCTCATGCTCTGCTAGCTGCTTGCTCTATGTGAGCACATGTGAAGATATAAACCAGGGTTCCTAAGCCCTGGCTTTTCACGCATTGCCAAGGCTAGGATGTTGTTTTTATGTGCGATCTGCACCATGCGTTGGTGTTCCTATTTACAGAGGCAGTGGATATTCGCAGAAATTGACAAAAATGTTATTAGCCATATATATATGAAGGTATACAGTTTATACCTGAATTACATTGTAAGTTATAACTCCAGTCCCAGTGTGGGTGGTTGCAGGAGGAGGGGTAGATAGGAATGTGAACCACTCAGCACCCATTTTATAGGAGGGGTGTTTGAAAACCCAGACAGCAGGAGGGGTTTTGTGCCGCTGGGTTTGAGCGCACGGGTAATTCCAGACGGTTTCGCTTTAAAAACATGACCCTGTGATCACAGGCCCGCATATTAACGTGTTAACGTTGCAAAACAAACCATCTCTAAAGCCGTTCTATGGCAGGTGCAACGGGCCGGCTCAAGAGACTCTCTGCTGAATTGGAGGTTAAATGTCTGTGTGCTCAGGGTCAGTCCTCCTCAGTCGTCCTCTTCTAATATTGTAACACTAACCGCCCTCCTCCCCCCATTTCTTTCTCTCTCGGTCTCCATTTTCTGCTGGAGGTTACGTAATTCTTCTTTCAATCGGCACAATGTTCCCTAGCCCTCATTTGACTGCTGACGTTTTTCATTGAAATCTGCCCGCTGCTTTCTTTGGCTAGACTGTGATTGCAATATTCCTCTAAAAGCAGCAGAAGTCTGAAGCTCATCTCATCTAGTCCCCTTTTGTTTTCTGTCTTTGCCTTTACTGTAAAACATCGAATGAGCTCAGTCGGTATAGAAACCCAAGCGTGGGACAGCGCAATTTGTTCGTCTGCTCTGTATCCACAATGTAATACCTTTGTATACGTGTTAAACCAGAGTTAACAATCTGGGGCGACTTGTTCTGTATGTTGATGCGGTTATTTGTCTGCACTCAAGCATGCCACATCACTCATCTCAATAGACGGGGAGAGTCAAGAGTAGTCCAATGTCACTGTGCTTTTTTAGACACAATGTGCTGTAATCTCTTGGAGCTTTGAAGCGCAGTTGATTGTGTTGTGATTCGATTTAATATTCTAGCATTACAGCAGTGGATTGTGTTGTGATTCGATTTAATATTCTAGCATTACTCACGGAATGTAGAAATCAATAATTCCTATGATTTAAAAAAACAAATCGAAATCATCTACCTTTTTAAAGGTATTGTGTCAATTGCTCACATTAGAGTTCATGGCATGCTTGAGAGACCGTTCAGGCAGGAGTTGTTTTCCTAAAAAAATACCTTTCTAATGTACTGCGTTTTCTGACTTCTAAAAGACACATCTTCATGCATAACCATGGATTGTATCTGTGTCTTAAGAGCCCCCCCCCCCAGACACACACACAGATTTATAGAAATAGTATTCATATGTATTTGTTTATGTATACTGTGTGTACAGTATATGACAAATAAATGTAGTGGGCAGCATTGCCTTGGTGGCCTAGGGCAGGTGATAGAGTCCTAGCCTGGTTCGAGCCCTGTCTCTTTCCGGTCTGGACGCCTCTTTCATGATCAAGAGACCTTACCCATCTCTGAATACCCTGCCGCTCACTGTATTCACTCAGACGAGAATGCAGCCTCGTTTCCTTCAGCGCCACAGAGCACAGAGAACACAGGGGCGCGCTAAGCGTATGCTGACTGTACACAGCGTGGCGTCTGAACCTTGCATAGTAACATAGTAATGATATGAGAGAGACTATGTACATCTCCCCTACCCCAGCATTCTATAGCGCTGGGGGGGAGAGAGAGACCAGCTGTCTGCATCTGGCCTCTAGTCAGGAGTGTGGAAGGCCTATTCGCCGACCAGAACGGTGGGCATGTTTACCAGATGCACCATTCCCTCAGGTGAGCACACTGCAGCTGGCAGCAGTGAGTTTGTGAAAACGCAGTGGCCTCCAGCGCAAAGCATGCGGTGTGATGGAGCCAGAGAGCTGCAGAGATAAACGTGCTCGTATGCACGCCGCACAGCCAACACACCCGCTGGACACAAGGCAAATGACCAGTACTGATAAACAGCAGCCAGCGTGGCGTGTGCACACTACGGAACATCTGACCTGGCGTGGTTAGCGGCACTGTTACGTCAAACGTAACATTTTACATTTACAGATGCGTTTTGTTTTACGTTACAAATAGGACAATTAAAATATTCTGCTCTGGGATTATTCTTCATTTCATCCGTTCCAACGATATTATGTAGGTCCCATGAGGAATTTTGGTTGACTGCCCTCTAAATGTGTAGCCTTTTCTGACTTGATAATTCCTTTAAAGGTTCCCTATCATTTTGAGTTCTGTCTAACATGTCATTTAGACAAATGTCCTTGTGTAAAGCACGCCGGTCAGAGATGCCCCAATCATTTCTGAAATGTATCCACTTGTCTGACCTATCCTGCTGCTCGCATTCACAAAGCTAATTAAGTTAGGTTGTGTTAAAAAAAAGGTAACAAATAGCTGTTTTGGTTTAAAAGATGAATTTAACAAGGTCCAGATTAGTTTATTATGTACAGTACATATTGTTTCGGGATACATTATAATTCCACATGAAGAAAGACGTCTTCTTCTACACATCCTCTTAGGATGGAACATTATTACAAAGACATGCCAATGAAGCCCCTATACACTCCACTATACTGTGATATTCTGTGGTATGATAAGGCCTTGTGACCTGCTGAAGTGGGAGATGATTGCTCATGCCTAAAGATAGATTTCCAAAGACCCTCTCCAGCGTCCAATGAGTGGGCCGAGACTCATTTTCTGCACGTCGCTTATCTCTTGACATTTCTCATGCCTAATGGGAGACAGACTCTCAAAGGACAACTGATTTGTGGTTAGAGTGTGTGTACATAGCCTACAATTTGTTCTAAGTGAAATTAATTTCTTTTAGAATTTTTAGTTATCCTGTAATTATTCATCATAAGAAATACATCTATGCAATGTAAGCATACCATATGTATTAAAGGTATAGTCAGTCATTCTGGAGAAAACTTGTTCCCTAGAAGCTCCGCCCCATACATTGGAAATGCATTGCAAAGGCTGTGATTGTGTTGTATAGTGCAATCTGCAGCATTTTGTATTCCCATTTACAGAGCCAAGGCTATATAGGTATACCAGATTATTTTTTCAGCATGCTCCAAGGGCAGCAAGCAGACTGTGAATAGATATTCTCTGAATTTGAAAAAACAAAAAAACAGCATTATCTTTAAATAGCTGACTTTACCTTTAATAAAATGGTGGGTGTCTTCTGTTATTGATCCATCTATAATTCATTGACAACTTGTATTTGTGTGTACACTAGCACATTCAGAATTTTGAAATAGATCTTTTCATTTAAAGACAAAAACAATGGTCATATCATTAAAATCCAAATTATCTTGACTTTAACTATAATTAACTTTAATCTTGGCTTTGATCTACAATTCAACACCCTCAATGCCATTTATTGATTGTTTATTTGTAATTAGGCCTACAGGTATATTTCCCCACAAGAGCATATATTGAAACCTGGCAGGAAGCCCTTTGTGCTGGAGACAGACGCTGTGTGGCGATTCAGTTCGAAGGGCTGACTGATTGGTAGCGAAACCCTATTTTCCAAGTATCGATTCCGAGGGCAACCCACAAAATGCAAAAACCTCAGCAAGACGGATCTGCTGTCACGTCTTACAGTAAAAATCAGGCAATCAATGTCACATTCCTCCACGGGGCACTACATAAACCTAATTCCACTCATCGGCACTAAATAGAGAAAACCTCAGGGTTCATCAATCATCAATTCAAAGAGTACTCTTTAGTTAATAGGCTGGTCTTTACACACAAATAGGCACCACCCTGATCTGTGTGAGACCCCTGTATCTGGTGGGAGAATTAGATGGAACCAATATGTTTTTACTTTGATTGGCGCATTCTTTAACTCGCTCAGCTTGTGTCACAATAAT
Source organism: Typhlichthys eigenmanni (assembly GCA_027564635.1). NCBI lineage: Eukaryota > Metazoa > Chordata > Actinopteri > Percopsiformes > Amblyopsidae > Typhlichthys > Typhlichthys eigenmanni. The sequence goes on along the minus strand of JAODUK010000003.1, from coordinate 1,495,167 downwards.
TCCCAAATGGAAGCTGTCTGTTCTCATGATATGAAATTGACGCTTGCAGCAGGATTGATTATCTCTGCGCCGGGGGCCACATACTGTATGATTGATCTATTTTGCACAAAAATAAAAAACGGTCTGCTGGACTATCAAGTCAATACATCCTAAATGTGAAATAGATTAGTCATTTCACATGAAACATTGCCTCAGCTAACACAAAAGTGTACTTGATTATTTCCCGATGTGGCTACTGTAATGGGACTGGACCGATACAGTAAATCCTTTCCAATATCTAATGCATTGTATTCCTCTGCCCTCTTCCAGGTTACAAGTGTCCATGCCTCCAAGTCTGGAAGCCCCAAATCCACACTGAAGCACATTTGGACAGAAAGCAGCAAGGATCTGTCCATCAGCAGGTTACTGTCACAGACCCTGCCTGGCAAGGAGAACAGTACTGCTCTGGACCTCCGCTACGACACTCCAGAGCCGTACTCTGAGCAGGACCTGTGGGACTGGCTGAGGAACTCCACAGACCTGCAGGACTCTCGGCCTCGGGCCAAGCGGCGGCCCATGGTCAAGACGGGGAAGTTCAAGAAGATGTTTGGCTGGGGGGATTTCCACTCCAACATCAAGACCATGAAGCTGAACCTCCTGATCACCGGGAAGATTGTGGACCACGGCAACGGGACGTTCAGCGTTTACTTCCGTCACAACTCCACGGGCCAGGGGAACGTCTCCGTCAGCCTGGTGCCTCCCGCCAAGGTCGTGGAGTTCGACGTGGCTGCGCAGCAGTCCGTCATCGACGCCAAGGACTCCAAGTCCTTCAACTGTCGCATCGAGTTCGAGAAGGTGGAGAAGGGCGCCAGGAACACGCTGTGCAACTTCGACCCTTCCAAGACCTGCTACCAGGAGCAGACCCAGAGCCACGTCTCTTGGCTCTGCTCCAAGCCCTTTAAAGTCATTTGTATTTTCATTTCCTTCTACAGCACCGACTACAAACTGGTGCAGAAGGTTTGCCCAGACTACAATTACCACAGTGACACTCCCTATTTCCCATCCGGCTGATCGTTTTACACTCCAAGGGAATAGACACACACACAGAGCACAAAAGTGGTGCCTCGACCCGCCCCTGATAAGTGTGTATACTGTTCTTACACATGTCCATGCCAGAGTGTCTGACATCTCCAATGAATTGATTGCCCTGTTGTCAAATCCTGGATTTCCATGAAAAACAGAGTTTCAAAACAGAGTTCATAGGTCATAATATGGTGTTGTTTTTGTAAAGAGTACATAGAGATAATTTATCATAGGTTTATTATAATAAATACTGGTATTGGTTTTGTTTTAAATCCCATTTATGTTTAGTTCTGTATTTCTTCATGAAATACTGTTATGTCTTCTCAATTTATTTAATAGATCCTCCTGAAGATTTAAAAAACAATGTTGTTAGTTTTTTATATATACTACACATTCCTTCTCCATGCATATTACCAAGTTTATTGCTTCTTGATTTGTACGATTTTATGTCCATATACTGGGCAGAAACAGACAACAAATTAGAAATTCTCTACTGTGTACTTTTCTCAGTGCAGAATAAGTGAATAAGCCCCAAACAGATTATCCCACAATGGCTGCATAACAGCTGAAGAAACGGCTGCAAGATTTACATGTAATATCTATACCGTACGCTCCCTCCGAAACATCGGATGGTCTCACCTTCCATGGTACCAGCTGGGACTGAGCGGGCTTTTCCCTAAGGCATGTTGAGCTCAAAGGCAGCAAAATGTGTCAATATATCCAGATACCAGGATTAACGCAAGCTTGGATTACTAGAAGACTGCAGCCTGTTGAATGAATTTGTCTGTTGAATGATTGTTTCAATGACGTGGACAGACGGACTGACTGACTGACTGACTGACAGATTGTTATGTTTATTGGAAGAGGGGCTTGCTCATTGTCACTTATATAAAATGTAATGTAATGAATTCTATATATTAGAGCCTAATTTGTATGAAGAGTTTGTATTGTACATAGTTCCCAATCGCGCTGCTTCTGTACATGGCCCTCATCAAGTGTGTTTTTTGCCCCCCTCTTGTTCACTCCATTCATGCTTGTTCTTGGTTCTTTGAACAAACACTATATGATGTTGATGACGTAGATGTGAATTTCATGAAAACAACAATCCTGTACAGAAGATGTAAAATTGACTAAATATATTCAAGTATTCATCAACTGTATCACATACCTTTCTTTATGGGGAAAGGTGAGGGTGCAAATGTATATATGAATAAAAAAAACTACAGTACATTTTACCAGTTGAATGCTCATACTGTATGTGTCACTTCTTCATGTGTCAACTGTATTAGCTGCGGAGCAAAAAACATACATGTAGTTCTACAATAATTTTGCCCAGTTTGTTTATTCTAATATGTTTATTCTAATTGTTTATTATAAATAACACAGAGACATACAGGTACATCTACTGTATTTGAAAAATATTTGTGCTAACTTACTAATAAGTGTACTATACAGAGACAAAGGTTAAAGCAACCATGAACATAGCTACTTTCAAGAAATGCTTAGAGGCAGCGGACAGAGAAACTAGTTTGAGATAATACTTTTCAGGGAATGCAGTCTCATGCTTCTTAAATATCAGGCACTTAGTGTAATGTAAACAATCTGTGAAAAGAGCTGCATTGTCTTTGCATTTACTGTGAGACAAAACACAACACACAGGCTCTATGCCTGACTATATAATTACATCTTGGAGCTTTTCTGATCTCACCATGTGTGACAGAACAGATTTCCTAATAATCAAGCGTGCCAGAAAGTTGGATGCAAAGAGGCAAAGCAGTGTCCCAGTCCCTTGGAGATGGGAAGATTGAGAGCGGGGCCGATAGCGTCTGTTGTGGGACTTTGCTGCGGCACCTGCCACGGAATCCTCCGACTCGGCAGTTAGGATCAGCAGCCGGCTTTAAACAGATTAGCGCCTCCGGGGGGGAAAATCCTCTGCCTTTAGCTGGCTCACAACTTATCAGTAATTAAAGTGGCTGCCAGGTTTGTGTGTTCATCGCCCGTCCATGGGGCGCATTTATATCTGTCCTCATTAAGACACCATTTCCAAAGTTTGGCCTTAATGCTCACATCTAACAAGACTATAAGGTGTACTGATGCCCTGTACACACACTGGCACTGCTGTAGCAAACACCCGACACAAACATGTCTCCAAACCTTAATTAACTGCAGGGTGAAGAAGTACCACACCTGACGCCTCACAGAAGACGCAAAGAAAACATAAATTCAGTGTTCCACCTATACAGCCACATACAGTACTACAGTTCAGACAGTTTCTTTGACATGGATTAAGCATAGTCCAAGACCAAAAGAACATTTAATTGAAGATTATTAGCCTTAATCTATGTCTGCATATAGCCAGTGCAACAAGACACCATTTCTCCTCTCTTGTGGGTGAGAAATATTCATTGACCTGAACAGAAGCATGCTGTAATTATTATTTGATAGGATAATTCAGGGGAACAATCTTTCATTTGGATATGGCTAATACGTGCATTCAAAGGCACGTCCTAATTAACATTATAAAACAGGTTATTCACACACTGATTTGAGGAATATATTTTAGGAACACCATATCAGCATTATTTGTACCAATGAGATCTTCCCAAGAGAAGAGACATCCCGGAAATCATTTGATCCATATTAAAACATCCTCACCATCCCATCCACAATCTCTTCCTGACCTAAACCACGTATTCTCTCCATCATTTCTGCTTTAATCAAAAGTGGAATAGAAAAAAGGCCGTGCATGCCTCTGGGATATTTTTCCATTAACCATTTTGACACATGACTGACTGTGGGGGATTATTGGTTTTTGAAGAACTATTAACAGCTGTACATTTGCATTTTAATATAGTTCTCGTCAACTACTAATGCAATTTTGCTTCTCAGCTTTGTTGCCACGTTGTTCCTCAAGCAGTTCAACAGCAAATGCCCCTCTGGCGTTAATCATTGTAATTGCCATGAAAAATTAGTTTTCATTAATCACATCTGAATTTGGTCATTACTGCATTCCTCCTAAAAAGAGCCCAAAACATATTGTTGATATTAAAAGGGAATTCCGGTCAATTTTGACCTGGATCTCATTTAGCTATATCTCTCAAATGTGGGTTTTTTTTGTGTACAAATTCTAGTTAAACAATTTAGAGTTCTTACTATCTCTGTGGTCAAGATTGCATTTATTATAATAGACATAAATGAGGCCATTGAAAAAAACACCCTCTAACTCATTGAAAACATGTCAGCTGATCTGTTGTTTTCCATTACAGGACACAGTGTCCTGTACTGCAATTATTGCTCACTGCATATAGTACACCGCAATGTAATGAATGCGGACAATGCATGGCTTAAGCTGTCATCAAGAAGAAGACATCTGTGAATTAGCTGCGTCTCCTACTGTAACTCAATTGCTTGATTCAGTTTTGGTCACATACTGTAACAACAACACTTCAACACTGACTCGACACTTTGTTGAGTCAGTGGTAAGAATTTTAAGAACTGAAAATTCACTTATTTCTACACCATATTTTATTACTTTAGATTTTTATCATTATGTGAGGCATTATAATGAGGTAATAGCAACCAAGGCAACTGATGAATCTTGAGCATTTCTTAAACTGATGGCTGCCCACACTGCCCAGATTCCATTAGAACTACATCACCAGCTCTAAAATGACAGCAGGATAAAGGTTAGCCTCAAATGTAATGACGCACACAGCCCAGGTGGTGCAAGAGAGCTTTCTCAGAAAATAAGTGATTCTTAGCAGGGTGTTTATTATCCGTATTAAAAGTTCAATAACACTAATGAAATCGTTTTAATTAACACTGATTGTGATGGAAAAAAGAGCACTGCCAAGGGACTTCTAAAAGAAGTCATGTGAAACCCATATAGCCGTTTAATACTATTTAGAAGAATTTATTAGGTGCATGTCCCTTAAGAACACGCCCCTTTCCATTTCTAATTTTCAATGACCTTTTGCCATCATATGTCCCCTTAAGATGACATCACAGCTATTTTCAGCTACTTTACAACAGTCGTTGTAAACTTTTTTTTAACACTGTGGAAGTCAGCAACAGTGCAGCGGTATCGGACTTGCTGACCGAGGGTTAATGAATTCGAACAAAGATGTGGACTATCCTTCTTTCTGTGATTTAATAGGAGCTCAAATGTCAGGTTCAGGGGTTCGTTGTTCATGTTATATCATTATATCCATTGAAGAAAGGAGGCCGTTTATTTTCTGTAACGTTTTAACTGTTAAGTTGAAACCATTCTTTTTAGTCCATAAAAGGATATTACTCTACATTTTAAGTGATGATCGAATGCCAGAAAATGACTAGGCCACATGGGGCAAAGGGAATATTATTAACTTTCTGTAGAATTTTAATGAGCTATTTTTTAAATGTTATCAGTCAAAAATGGTAATGAAAAGGTTGACTGAAGATTCATTTTATTGACTATATTTTCTGATGGCACCATTCAGCTCCAGCATATCATTCCATCAATCCTGTGACATTTTCTGTATTTCACATGTGAACTGAATAGTTAGTTAAAGTGCAGGCAGAGGTGACCTCAATCGTGACCTCTGATGTGGCTGACATACCTGAATGTGCTTGTACGCACCGGCATAAAGACCGCAACAGAGCCGGTCAAAGAAGGGGAAAGATTGGTCACTAGATACAGTATATGGAACTGGAGTCGGGTTACCTTTCTGTAGAGGCTGAGAAAAGGAACTGATGTGTATGTATTGCTTCATGTTGACAGGGTTATCCATTATAGACAATAATAAGAGGCCCATTGGGTGGGGAGTGTTGGTGACAAGGCTAAAAGAGGTATTTGGATTTCTAGAGGCACACTCAGGGCTTTCAATAACAGGATTAATGTAGCCCCGGGTGCTACTGTTCCGGTTGGAGAGGGATCAATCGGAAAACAGCAAAAGCGTATTAAAAGGATTATAGATTAGTAATTAGATGTCTTCTGACTTGGGGTTAGAAACCAATCTCACACAGTATATGAAGTCTCTAGGTAAGTTGTCCTCAGGCACGTATATCCTTCCCAGTTCAAGTCCCTATATGTTTGCATGTCTTAATCTACATATTGTCTGGAATCTTAAGTGAAAATGTTGTCCGTCTGAAATCTTCCTTTTATTTAATGTCTGGTACATTTATATTTAACCATCCATAAACTGCTGCCAGCCTCTGTGAAAGCATTTACCTGTCCAGTCCATTGCAGGCACTGCTTTCAATTTTGAACAAACTAAATGGATCATTTATAGAGACACATAGTAATATGAACACTTAAAAGAGATGATTTTTTATCATCGCTGCTTTAAATAAATTATGTTCCAAATAATATTAAGCAGAAACCTTATTAGGTTTAAAATATGTGACTCCATTATTCGTTACTCACTGGCTTTCATAAAACATGTTCAAATTACCCTTAAACCGAAGGTAATATAAATTAATCTCATTTGTTTAAAATAAGATAGAGCCCAATGCTTTGTTTTACCAACTGAAAACACATATTGTATAGCTTAACTTTACGACTAAGATATCATTATTACATAGCATAAGATAAAATATACTATACTACATCTATAAAATAAAACATTTTCCATAATTAATATATATTTTATGTTTCTTTGTGTTTTCCGATACCGATAGATAATGATACAAGTATAATTAACTTTGCTCAGACACAAGAAAACAAATAACATACTGCTGCAGATTCATGTTGCATAAATAGATATTTTTAAAATATAGTATAATTATCATTAGTTGAAGGTGTTGTTTTGTGATTTCTTCTTCAGAAAAGAGCCAGGGCTTGCACAGGAACCCTGCATCATCACAGTCCACCATTATCAGGCACTTTATTTGGTATGTCATAAAGAAGCGTGATCATACAGACTTTAAGGGACTATTAGCAAGAAAAGCACCACTACCTGCTCCAGCTAATTGTCGTCATCTGGATGCTAATCCATTAGCATGTACTGTACATGACCTTAAACGCTTCACAATTATTGTATGGCTCAGGTGTCTATTTATTCCAATAGAGTATTGCTTTCAAACAAATGACAATAAAATAAACAAACAGTGAATGCCACTTGTGTCATTGGTGCTCTATAGTCCACCTCTGCACAGGCATGTAATTACAAATCCAACCGCAAGCTTTATTTGAAGTGTAAATACCATTAATTATAGCCTGAGCAGTATACTGTAGCCTCGTGGCTGGGAGTCAAAGAGCTCTCTGCATATGGTAGTCCCTAAATTGCATTTCTGTTGGCAGGCTTATGTGGAGGGTGGGGATATAGACACTGTCTGGGACTTGATGCCTTGCGCGTGTGGCAGTGCATTTACTCTGAATTACTGGCATTTGTTAAATTTGGTTTTGTTTATCACAATAGGTATGAAATAAGTTGTATTTATGTGTTAATTGTTTTACTGAAAGAAAATATTATATGTGTAACAATTCAGGAGTGCACATTGTTTTATGTTTTTAAATACACAGAAAATGAACAACAGCAAACTACTGCAGTACAACAACAGTCAACAGTACTGCAGTAGTTTACACATACTCACTGCTAAAATAGCTCTACTGTAGTTTCCTAATTGCTCATTCATAATAATAATGAAGTAATTAATCATTTAAGGTGAGACTACTATTCAAGGGAAGGCTAGCGGTGAGATGAGGCAGATTGTGCCAATGTGGTCCTGGCTTGTGTATATGCATGGACCGTTTTGAGTATACAGCCCTTTTTGGCATTGAATTTATACTGTATATTATTGTTATGTTAAAGCATATTCACTTTTCGTCACAAAAAGCATCAACCTATAATGGAACTTCTGCTGACGTTTTTCTCACCATAACCATCAGGATTAACCCTCCCACTGTCCTAAGGCATTTCAGCAGACTAGCAGCAGGGGGAGCAAACCGCGGAATGTCATATGTCC
>JAODUK010000003.1:1462491-1487060 GCA_027564635.1 Typhlichthys eigenmanni | reverse complement strand
GTTGTTTTCTTTCTGTAACTTTCCACTACTCTTCCAGTGTGTTCACTTTTAAGCAATAAGATCTAATATATATATATAAAATATAAAGCACAATTTTCTACAATTCCCCCTTTGGGTCTCATGAAAATGAGACCAATATTAATCCCTTCAAGATCAATATAGTTCAATAAAATCAGTCAGCACGCCCACAGGCACATCTGGGTGTCCCCAGGGCCACTGCTCTGACCGAGCTGTGAAGATGTTTTGAATATTCTATACTTACAGTACACAAACCTGTTGTTTTATTCACCCTACCACGGGACCCCTATGAAGGTTGCCATGATTTTGGTACAGTTATACCAGCAGCTTTTGTCTCCAATATATAAAGGTACTTTTGTTCCCACATTAATCTATGGTATATTGCATTATGAATTCTTATTGGTGTTAAACATCATGATGAAATTCGTGTTTGAAGCATTTGTCTTTCTGAACCAGTGAAAGAGAAAATCAATACCATTACTGGTTCTTCTGTCTGCGAACAACAGTGTAAACTTTACACTTTACACTGTAAAGGCTCCAGCAGCCTGCTTTCATCCATCCAATAAAAGTAAAGTAAGTAAAGTAGGATACTGCATACTAGTATTGAGAATGTATAAACAGATCTCACTTAAGGATCCATTTAATTTTAATCTATCTCCCATACGGTACATAAAAACGTTGTAAATAATGTATAATATATGCATACATAATAACATATTCATTGAAAAAAATATTTTGATAATATCCAAAAATGTATTCATTTAAAATAATATAGGGTGTTCCAGCATCTTATAATCAGTGACTTGTAGAGCCTCATTCGGCTGGTGAACTGACATCTACATGAACCTTTTACGAGGCTCCAATAACAAATTAATGAACATGGTGGCTGTAAAGTTAATCTGTGAAGCATGCATGTGTACAGCATTGCTACAAACCTCCTCCCTCTTTCACTCGCTGAGTGGAATCAACTGCTGGATCCAAGCCAAAATAAGATGCGTCTAATTATTCAGACAAGCGCAGTAATGCGTTTTCAATAAGACATATTATCAAATGAGTGCTCTAAACAAATCTAAAGTGTTTTCATGTAACATAAGCATACAAGCAGAGCAGGCCACCTAAAATTGGTATTTCATATTCTTTTTTTTATTTTATTTTTTATTTTCTTCCTAAAATTTTTAAAGATTTGCATAATAGTTAATATAATATGTTGCATAATTCAACTACTAAATACTAACTAACTGCAGATTTAGCTTTGGGCTATTTCTATTCTAATTAAATTCTAAACAAGATAAAGCCTTTAAAAGTATTTGTGCCATTGGCAGCCCTCTGGCATGTGTGGGCCTCGTTCAACAGAAATTGAGTTGGACAAGTTCTAAATAAGGGGCAGAACCAGGGGTTCTTAGCAAAGTCTCCTTTCAGTGATTCAAATTATCTTTGCTAAGTATTCTGTGACTAATGACATTTATTAATCGGTTTATCAAACCTTGTCACCACATTGTTTGATTTACTCTCGCCCAGGCTATGTCTGGTTTTTTTATTCTTTGCAACCTGCAAGTTCTTCCTCACCTTACTCTCTGACCACACATGCTTAGTCCTCACAGGATCGTCTTCTCTGCACCCTCAACGAGGCAGGAATTTGAAATAAGAAAGGAGACTCAGCCACAAAGCCTGCAATGGAATGAGCTGCCCACCGTTATTACTCCAAGAGCAGTTCTAACGACGGCACATCACTTTATGGACAGTTAATACTACCCATGCCCCCTAATGTGTTCTCTCAGAGCTGTTCCCATCCACTGGTCAGATACAGCCGTGGTGGTGCACAACCCAGACAATGGCTGTCTAATAGAGAACTGGTTGGACAGCACATCAGCACCCTCATTGAAGTCATGAGTCGTAGTCAGAACAATTACAATAACAAATCGTAAAATAAGCACGCTTTGATGCTTATAGGTTTCATGTGTTTTTTTCTACACTCCAACTGTGATCCTGTTACTTGTAAGGGTGTATAGCCTGGAACGTTGTGGATGAGACCGATAAAAGATGTCTATATTTCTTACAAGAATTCATATTTTTCGTTTCATTCTGTTCAGTTACTAATTGTGTTCCGATAAATATAGTAAAAGAAAGAAGACATACAACTTTGTACTGTGGCTCACTTCATAAATAAATGATTTCTATGTAGTGCTTATTTGAATTATAAACTTTCATACCCTGATATTTGTAATTTACTTAATGCCACCCATCATACTGTACATACCGGAGTGAAACCGAATCTTTCTAGAACATGAATATTAAGGAGATTAGAGTTTTGGATTTGCTGACACTGAGCCCTAATCCATATATTAAAAATGAGACAACACCCGGAGAATGAAGCCACGTGAATAATCCTATCAATGCTTGCAGCGATCCATAATCTGTAAAAAACAATGTTTAAAGACAAATAATCTGGATTTGTGAGTGAGTCGTTATCGGGCTTCTGCAGAGTCTGATAACGACCCATTCACTTGAATCAGGTGTGTTGGAGCAGGGAGACGTCAAAAACATACAGGGCAGGTGGTCCCGGTGGACCAGGGTTGAATAACACTGTCCATTAAGAATTATGTGCATCGTCACCCTTCCATTCATAACTGGAATCACAGTTGCTCAAGGTCAAGGTATAGCAGGCAGTGCGATAAGACAACCACACACATATTTCAGATACACTTTGTTGATAAACGCTGTCACTATGGCGGCCTGGAGGATGTGATTAAAACACTGTGTCTTCACTCAAACCCTCTGCGTCTCAGATCGCTATCTGAACCTCCATGTCTTTAGCCGAGAATCAGAACCAAGGACAATACTGTGATCTCTTTGTCCCGCCCTGCCCCCAGCAATACTACAAATCAATGTTTTGAAATGATGTACGTTGTACGCATTCCCATTATCTCACTGATTTTGTAACAGAGAGATGCTACATGTAGTAATGTGCTATATTCATTTTTTGGTTAGGCTTCCAAGGCTGAAATTACTATCTCACAAAGCTGTTATTGTACATATAACAACTTGTAATTAGATTTATCCAAATCACTGTTGCAGAGGCCAATGTATTTGCTGGTATCCACCTTATTTCTGAACGCAACAGTGGTTGTTCTGTGTACAGGGATTTCCTGTCAGGAGAAAAGCTTTTTAATGATTTACATTGTGAAATATTTCTCCCTCACACACTTCCCATTTTTGGCTGATACCTTACATTTCGCTGTAAACCCCACGTGCAGCTGAAACACCCAACAAAAATGCATTCAAAATATTCCCTCTTTCGTCCAGTCTCAAGTCTTGTGTAGAAAGAACACATGGTCAAATTCGGATGTATTGCATTTGTGATAGCTACTTGAATATACAGGAAAGCTCCCTGTTGTAGGTTTCTGAAGGCATAGAACATCAAATACATCAAGGAGAGGTACAAAGTATTGTAGGTGTTTGAACTCTGAGAGTTGAGTTATTTTGAAAGTGTAAATCACCTTTAAAGAAGAATGTTCTGAGCACATTGAGCCATCAATTTGCCAACAATCTTAATGTGGCTTGCATGCAAGTATAGTCAATAATGTGATAGAAAAAAAAAGATTTTAATTTGATTTACTATTTACATAATGTATTACGGGTAAAAGTACAAATGGAAAGCATTTCTATGCCTTCCTTTTTGGATGATGTGTAACAATGACGATGAGGAGTAATAGTGTGACTACCAAATGGCAACTTCTCATAAAGACTGCGGGGATACACCCAGCATTCATTTAGTGCAGGTCCTTTATACCACAGCAGGCTGGAACTCCACATGAAAGTTCAAATATGGATCAATTGGCGCTGGAAGCTGCTCGGCTCTCTACATGGTGTGCTTGTGTTTAATTTGTCTGGCAAAGCTACTAACCATCTGGCTTCCATTCTCTTCAAGCACAGTGGAAAGGACTCACCAACGCAACAAACCCCGATCTGTTTAGGCTATGGAGATGATTCTGGCTGGCCCATGTGCTCCAAGAGAAATGGGGAGTCTTTCTCCTACTTCTGCAAACACTATCAGAACTATTCTTAGGTCAGGGGTTGGAAAATCTAAAGTCCCAATATGCAATTTCTGAAATTTACCACAATGTGCTCTATTTTAACAATCTAAATGCACGGCCTAAAGCGTAAGGCACAAACTGCATTTAGAGGGCAAAATCAAATTTTTGCTATTTTATCGGCAGATAAACAGTTGTTGTGCCAGGCGCATGTTTCAAGACGGTTGTTACTCTCTTCATTATTCATGGGTGTACGCACTTTGTGCACCCATCATAGACGATACTATCTTGATCATGTGCCGCGCCTTGACTTTAGATCAGCTATTTGCTGGTGACTTTCCGCTGCATGCCTCAAGATAGCAATGCGCCAGCAATGTCCTAGACCACCACACGTCATGTTACTGTAAATATGTATGGCAAAAAAGATCATTCTGAATGTCAGCATGTGAAGTATATACAGTATTTAGAGAACACAACATAGTGAAACTTTACTCACAAGTTCAATATAACTGGACAAAACCTCTCAATTAAAATATATTTACTAATAATAGTAATAATAATAATAATAATAATAGTAGGAATTGCTTTGAAATCTGAAATGTGTCATGGGTGCATTGCATGCATGTATGTCATTATCAACACATAACCTTATGCTCTAACTGGACAAGGAAGAACTAACTCTATGAAGACAAGGAAAATGTGTAGCATTCAAAAAGGACTTTTGCTGACTGAGCTGCACAAATAAACTTGCATAAATGTGTGTGTTTCTTTAAATATTATCATCATAATATAGTGCAATGATTTGGTGTGTTTCACAGCATGGGTACACATGGGTGCCAGCTGGGGAGAGTGTCTTCAGGTAGATGTGTCTAGTTGTATTTAGGTTGGGGGGGGGTAGGTATGTCAGGCAGAGCCCTGTCTGCTCAGTGAGAGCGACTGTCTGGTTGAATCTGGAGTGTGCGCGTTGTCCACACTCCGCCACTGTCACGAAAGGCTGGTCTGCTGGAATGAGACGTAATCTGAGAAATCACTTTCAATAGGCTTGGCTCCAGGTGCAACGTAGAGGGGCTTGTGTCTTGACTTCTCAGTGGATTAGGACCCAGCCTGCTCCTGGGAGAACAGACAAGTCAATATCTGTGGGGAATGCTCTTATTCTAGTAGGTCAGCCTCTCTCTCTCTCTCTCTCTCTCTCTCTCTCTCTCTCTCTCTCTCTCTCTCTCTCTCGCTCTCTCTCTCTATACAGTACTAATACTGGACACTGTATGTATGTATGCATGCTTGTATGCATACAGTACATACATGATTGGCCGATCATGTGTACTTAATAATGTGACCACTCAGTATGCATAAGGCATTAAGGTTATACTGGCCGCTTTACATACTGTAGACAACCTGTTAACGTATGTACAGTACAATACACTCGTACTGTACAACTGGGATCATTTCACTGTCTTTAAATTCATTGTCTATTAAATTTTCTGTATAGGCTTACTTATTGCCTGTGCATTAACTTTGCTTCACACAAAGTCTTACAGTAATGTCTGGGGAAATTATATAGTGCCTTTTGAAGAACAGCTACTACATGTTAAAGTAAATGTTTTTTTAATGTTGTTGTTCAAATCTTTGGCAGCGATACATTAAACACTCCACGAACAACTGTATGAAGCCTCAGTCAGAAAGCACAATTATATTCTGATGTTGTGTTGAGGGCATTTTGTCTATTGTGACTGTGCATTTCCATGGCATAGTTAAATTGTCCTAGAAAAGAGTTTGCTCTGAAATCTGTGACTTTAACATGCTTGCAGGATATACAGTAATGTTGCTGAGTAGCTTTTACCAAATATTAACAAATATGAATTAGTATATAGAGTATATTATATTTTATTATACTGTGTGTGTGTGTGTATGTGTGTGTGCATGCGTGTGCGTATACTGGAAATATACACACACACACATACAGTATATAGTTTTTGTCAACATTAAGTAAGTACGTAAGTAAGTAAGTAAACATTCATTGTCCCCGACTGGGTACTTATTTGTGCGGCAATATATTTAAAAATATACAAGCAATCACATATACATACTGTAAATACATACCGTATCACAGTGTGCGTAATCAACATACAATACAACATATCGCTACAATATGTTTACCAGGTGTTGTTGTGGAACGGTTGATCGCATTAGCTTTTTCTGTGCGAGTTCAGTGTGATGGCTGAAGGTATAAAAGAATGTTTGGATCTATTCGTCTTGACTAGAGGGAAATTAAAACATCTGCGTGTCTGTCCGTCTGTCTGTCTGTACACAGAATGTATCTGGTCTGTCTAAATGAACACATTCATGCACAGCCCACGAGGAGGTAGATGTGCGCTGCCTCCAAAGAGCTTGCAGTAGAGTGAAGAAGAGGAAGACGGCAGTGTGGTTGGATGGCAGCAGGCTGCTGGCCTAGCAGCCAGCAGGTCCTGGTGCCTGCTCTCGGAGCGTGCGTCAGTGTGGAGTAATGACTGGTAACGCCTGGCTGTGATTACCCCCCTGCCATTTCCCTTTCCCTTTTCCCCAGCATTCACTCTCTGGGAGAAGGCTTTATCTGTTTGCTACAGCAGAGAGAGAGATAGAGAGAGACCGCGTGTGCATGTGTGTGTGTGAATATCTGCATGTGCAGGTGTATATTTGAGTGCATGTGCATGGCATGGCATGCACGTATAGTCTATTATTAGAGTGTGTGTGTGTGCGTGTTTGTGTGTGTGTGTTCGTGTGTGTGCGTGCATCTGTGTGTATGACAGTTAGTGAGATACATGGCTAAATATATTGTCCACAAGTGAATAGTAAACATTTTGTTGATTACAGTGTGTTGATAGTGGGTCTTATTATATAGATTAAGTGTAACAATTTGTGGACATTCCCACCATTATCAAATAAAGCCATAGTATATTGTAATAAATGACACATATTTATATCTCAGTTTATTTCCTACAACTATGCAATACATTTAGTGTACTGCTTAAGTACAATGAAGTAAGTAATAATTAGTATCACACATAACAAGTGTTACTAACACTAGATAATAATACACTTTAATATAGGTTTACTTAACTGGGTGTAATAATCGTTTTGATTTAATTTACTGTACAAAGAATCTAATTGGTTCATCGTGTTCACATCTATTCAAGTAAATGATGCATTGTTGCTGATAGACACTTCACTGCCAGCTACTTCTAAAGTACCTTTTTATACTGTTACATATTAACAATCATTTGACAAATGAACTGCATTTTAATTTGACGTGATTCCCTTTTATGACTGCCTCTGGTATTTGTGCGTTAGAGCTGATCTCATACGCTACAGCACCCCCGTATGGCAGGAGGAGAGGAGAGGCGAGGAGAGGGGAGGAGAGGAGAGGAGAGGAGAGGAGAGGAGAGGAGAGGAAACCATCGGCCTGTTAAAACGTCCCACCTCTTATTCTGCCTCATTCAATTAATCAAAGCGCTGATTGGGCTATCACACACTCCCTCAGGTAATGGTGAATGGGCTGTGAAGATGCTGAGCTAGGACTTCAGCTAATGTGTGGCTTGATGTGGTTGAGGGGGCGAGATTGGCCAGCAGACGTCCGTGAATGGCTTTGCAGTGTGTGGCACATGGTTTGAAATGTGTTGTATGACACCTGACTTGCACATGACATGGATAGTACATGCATACTATACTTCACTTGTACATGATATTGTAGGTAAAGTATAATGAACAGGTTATTATTATGGTATACAATTATTACTTGCAGTGTCTGTTGTATATCATGTAGTGTAAAGGTAAAGGCGCAGCTATTGTCACAAACACATACATGTAGTGAAATGTGTTCTCTGCATTTAACCCATCCCTCAAGGGAGCAGTGGGCAGCTGCTGTGCAGCGCCCGGGGACCATCTCCAGGTAGATGCCAGTGTCGCTGGTCAATGGCACTGACAGGAGAGTGAACCTGACATGGTTTTGGTAGTGGGGGAAACCAGAGCACCCAGAGAAAACCCACGCAGACACGGGGAGAACATGAAACCTCCACACAGAAAGGCCGGGAAGTCCGGGGTTCGAACCCGGGACCTTCTTGCTGTGCTACACATGAAGTTATTATACTTCACCTGTGCATTCAGCTCCCTGTGAAACCGGGCATCGTGTTAAAGGCAATTGGGCGCCCTCACAGGCCAGATGGGGGCACTGCATTATAAAAAGAAATTCTTCACTGTTTGTCGGACTGGTTGTCTGTTTGTCTCTCAGTCTGTCTGATTGAACCAATCACAGACTCTGTTGGTAGACTCTTGTTGATGTTCATCCATCCACCTGTCCTTGTTTGACCCCTTTCGAGTCTAGAGAAGCAGCGGAACAAATTATTTTTCGGAACAAATGTTTTTAAGAGATGTTGACAGGTGATGGCGTTTGACTGTCTGTGCAGGGGCAGTTCAATGAGATAAGAGTCACTGTTTGAGGTCAGCGGTATTGAGTCTAGATTTCTGCCTGTGATGAGATTAGCTGGGAGAGGGAGATGTTAGGTAAACCCCAATTTGGAAAGAATTGTTTATAGATTATCTGTAACTTTGTTTACTTCAAAAAGCCTGTCTTCTTAATATCTTAACTGACAATGACAAAACCTCGCCATGATGAGATTGTACATGACTATAGGTTCTCTATAAATCACAAAGCCAGTGCATAAAAAAAACAACAACGAATTTGTGACATATGCTATTACACGGCACGCCTCTATCAAGCCGTGGTAAGCTATTGCTGTTTTCTTGCTTAAGAAACCGGCATCGTTTTGAGCCCAGCTGTGCTGTCTCACCTTACAAGGGCCTTGTAAACAGCCAGCTCCTGTGTCCTCAAAGGGGCAGGCAATCAGTGCAGAGTGCTGGGACCAGGCAGTCCCATGCTGTGAGGGCATTCCTCTGTAGCCCACTCTCAACACTGTATCACACAACCAACAAACATGTTGGTGTGTTCTGCCTCCTATCCACTAGTATCCACTGCATCTTCCATAATGAATCCCACACATTCCATGTGCATGCACACAACCAAATGAACCTCCTTTCGGCAAGGTTAAGTGTGTAATGCGTGCAGTAGTAGATAATTAATAAATTGTGGATAATTAATAAAAGCAATGTGCATATTTATGAATCACGTACAGAGTAGATAATGAATAAATTGTGGATAATTAATCAGCCAAAGTGGCTGATTAATTAAACAAATATACTCCCCTCAATGCAAATATAATGAGAAAATAAACAGATTCCACGTGTGGAGATGTAATATACGCCTTGTGACTCGTCCAGCGAGATTAGCTTCACGGTTTGCCGTCAATCACACCATAGGAGTCCCAATAAGCTCAGACCAGGATGAGAAAGATATTGCCTCTTCCACGCAGCTCCCCCCCCCCCCCCATGGAGAGAAGCCAGTGTTGCTGGTATCGCGCGCTCCTTCCCCTTACTTATAAAGACTGACAGAGTTGCTCACGAGGGGTACATGTAATTATACAGGCTGTACACAGATCAACCGAAGCAGGCCGCGCTCCCAAGCCAACCCAAGGCAGCACTGCCAGTTTCATTCGCCTCTGCATTAACCCTTCCCCAAGCCACGTGACCTGGACTTGTCCTGGCTGGCTGATGGGAGGTCAAAGGGAGGGATTGTGACCCCTGTGCGCCAGAGCATGTATTAATATTCAGCTCCTTCTCATCCCGTGCTGAAACGGAGGTGGCTGTAGCAGAATATGGAGGGGCTACATGGAAAACATGCTGTGATTGAAGAACAATATAGGGTTTGTATGCATGCAACTCACTCACTGTGTTATATTGTACAGTAATATGTGCTGCATAATGGCAACTCTGGGTTTCTCTCATGTATTGTGTTCTTTATCCCAGTAAGGGTTCTACAGATGTGTTGGTTTCAGCCACCCAACAACACTAATTCACAACACACATTTCCGTAATAGTCCAGCGTTTGGCAAGGCTTCACGTGGCTTGCCAGTATTAATAAAGTGGATAGTGACAGGGCAAGCCAATCTCACTGTCTCTGTGAGAAAGAGACTCATTAATTATCCTTAGCGTGGGTCTGTCAATCACCAAACCCATTTAAGGTTTAAAATAGTCAGGTCAGAACCTTTTTAGGAGACTTGTGTTCTCTTGTCAAGGAAGAAAGGCTAGCCCATGTCAGGAACATGATGGAAAATATGAACAAAGAGACGTGATCTGTGCCAGACAGACAGAGAGAGAGAGAGAGAGAGAGAGAGAGAGAGAGAGAGAGAGAGAGAGAGAGAGAGAGAGAGAGACTTTTTACAATACATTAATTAGATTTAATCTAACTAAATTTTGCTGCGCCTTCAATGAATTAGAACGCCATTCTGTTAACATAATTATTATCAGTGTTATTTGTATTTGTCCAGTTTGATTTATAGCTATTTGGCTGTTGTTCTTTTCCTTCTGTTTTCCTGGAGAAGGTCAGGCCATTGTGCTTGGCGGTTTTCAGGGCAGCATTTATAGTTTGCTGTGAGAAAAAGACTCCAGCTCCCACAGAGTGGCATTCTGAACCGTGTCTTGTGTCTCTGCAGCCTTGACCTGGGTTTCCACTCTAATGGCATTGCATTACAGGCAGTTCCAGCTTGCTGACTCTTTAGATTGAGCCCTTTGCAGTTCAAACAGGTGTGACATTCAGACAAGCTGTTCTCTTTTGTCCTTGGCCCCAAATCGTGATTTCTGGAAAATGTAATGTTGTGTAGACGATGGATGCTTCAGCAGACAGGGAGGACACCAGGTTGAATACATCAGCCACTGTTCGCCCTTTCCAGAGGAATACATGAAGGGTTGTATCTGCTATTTTATCATACCCTAAATATGATATCTGTAACATAAAGGAAATGCAACACTATGGTGATGTATGCTGCGTCTACTGCAGCACATACTGTAGACCATAATACAGTATATAGGCTCATGCGGTGTGAAGTTTCTCACTGTCGTCGTTTGTCTTTGGCAGTCAGACCACTGTGTGGATTTAACAAGACATGACTGTAATATATAACAACTTAAATGGTGCCTATTACTCAGCATGATTGATAATCACTGTAAAGTTGTAAACGGCAATTTTGCATTAAAGCAAAAGGAATTGTAACATTGTTTACCCCAAATGCATTAAATAAAATGTGTAGTTAAAGTTGTGGTATCTACACAAATGTCTGTTCTTTGAATGTGGCCTTTGACAGTCATGTATAAAAGCAAGAGAAAGGCTAGTTAATAAGTAATGGATTTAAATAAGAAATTCCTGCCAGAGCATACTGTATAAATTCAAACATAACATCTTGTTAATTTGCCTGTTTAGGTGAACGCTTTTGTCTATCTTTTTTCCTTTTTAACCCTTTGTGTTTCCAAATGCATTTCCCGGGAGATTCCAGTGCCTCTTCATAGGAAACTGGAACGTAAATGATCACCTGTTTCAATCACCTCATCAATCAGGGCTGTGCAGAGCCCATTAGCAGGGCTTCCACAGGCTTGCCATCCCGCCCGCTGTGTCTGGCGTCCCCTCACGAGCTCTACTGGTCGTTCCTGTCTAATGTCTTTCCTCACTAATGGCATTAGAATGTCTTGGAGTGGGTGGTCTGAGCGCGGCAGTTGATAACCGCGCACATGCATGACTCCTCTGAAAAAGACGCAAAACGCATTTGAGGGATGAAAATCTGTGGGTTCTTTTATTTTTTAATAAAGCTCATATCATTATAAATGATAATTTCAAATAGAACGGGCACAAACGGAAAACAATTTTATGGAACAGCTGTTTTGATTTATAAAATAGCTTTGGCATGTGAAAGCAGAGTAGGCCTTCAGCAAACTGTCGCCAACAACAAACATAAAAAATAAAAAAAACACAGAATGTTTGAGTATATGGTTTTAAAGTTAGATTTATTCATATTGAGCGCTCCCCATTTTTCCCTTTGCAGGCTGGATGCAACGCTCCATCTGTTTATCAAACGCTGATTGAAAAAGTGTAATTCATCCAGGAATGAAGCGGCTCATTGCAGTCAGTGAACATGAAAATTGGATTCAGGTAGATAAGTCAATCTGTGGCTCGGATCCTTTTACTGTTGACCTGAGAGGTGGAAAGAGGATGTCAGAGGAGGGAGAACACTACTTTAATGTCCCAGCAGCAGTCCACATTTGCAGGTTTATTTTGATATCCTTTTGCACTAAGAATGAATGTTTATGCCTTGTGAGGCTTATTAAAAATGGGCATATGCTTACTACAGTAGGCTATGTTCAAGGTAAAATTTTGAAAAGCACATTAGTTTGTTTAATTGCTATCATACAGTATATATTTACATTATTTTATTTATTGATTTGACATTAACTTAGCCTAATACTGTAACATCATGAGCTTTTGGCACAGTTTCTCAATAACCCTACATGATAACATTATTGTATTATAACAACAGAACACCAAATGCAATCAGTTGCATTGCAACCGCAGAGAGATTTCCTGTTATATTTTTAGAAGTGGAAAATGCATTAACAACAAATTAAGTTAGACCGTGTGTGGCAACGGTTTAGATCCACTGATAATGCAATATCATACTTACACAGCCACGATTTGGTCGCAGGCATGGGGTCACAGGAAGGTGACAATCCTGCTGATATTGGCCTACAACAGCGTGACCTTGAGCATGATATTGCTTTCATGCAACTGTTCTATGAACAAGGCTATGTATTTGTCACGTAATGTGAGTACTTAGACACATCAAAATATATTTCCTTCAGGATTCTTTCTCAAATGTGTTGCCAAGCAACACATAAAACGTTTCCAACCTGCAGGCTAGCTAGTCACTTTTGTATCATAATGCAATCTTCCGGTTTCCATGTATTGTACAGGCAGTGAAATATGAGTCTAAAGACTTACCTTATTTATAGGCCATATCACAAACAAACTCTCACTTAACTCCTGTGTTTGAGTAAATGCCAAAATATTTTACATGGGTATATAGGCTATTACATAATATTAAAAAATGTACTTTGCTCGTTATCTTGTGTTTTATCGCTATAAAAATATTAATAGCAATATGTTTTTATTTTCTGCAGTAAATTCATTCATTCATTTATTTATGTATTTTTGAGACTAAAGGTGACCATCTCAAGAGGACAGAGACTTAAGGGGTGTCTGTGACCTCTAGCATCTCGTGCAGGTAGCTTCTGGGTCAAGGTCAAACAGCCTAGTGGTACTTGCCCAGCCGAGTCCATGGCAACGCAATACGTCAGGAGCACCTTGTCAGGAGTGAAACCTCACACTTACAGTGGATTAAAGGTTGCACCTGACAACACGTTAGCTCAATATCAAGTATAATAACACAAAGATAAGTGATTGCTTCTGAGACAAGTGTAATGTTTTCTGCATGGCCAGGTTTAGATTTGATTTGTAGTATGGTGCCGTTCTGCACAGTAACATCTACCACCTGCTACTAACAATATAACGCAATATACAAACAAAAAACACTATTTAACATATTAATAGCATCAAATACAGTATGTATATGTATTACTATTTTGTGTAAATTCAGTTAAGGAGTTTTAATACAATTGGCAATTTGCTAATTATATTTGCAGCCAGCCTGAAAGCAGTGGTACTGTCTGTTTGGCATCCAACTGAGTCATTTAAAACAACAAAAGTAAAATCTAAAAGCATGTTGATGCTGTGGCTTTTCTAAACTGTCTATAGCTACAGTAGCTCTCTGGTGTGCTCAGGGGCACAAGCGAAGAACAGTCAAATAATAGTGTGTCTTAGATGCACTTCAAATAAAGCAATGCAACATTATTTGAGAAGGGCTTATGCAGTACAGTGGAGGAAGGTGAAATAAGCACAAGCCTTTCTTGTCTCACAGAAAGACAGTTGGTCCTCACCAGAATGAAGAGCACACAAGCTGGCAGGGACTCTTCCTCAACTCTTTTATGGGGAGTTGAGTGACAAATCAGCCGCTGTTTTCCAGGAAGTCATCTCCATAAACAAATGTGAAAATTGAATAACAAAGAAAGAAAAAACACAAATACATTATACACTATACTGTACCTGTACGTACAATTTATAACATGAAACCACAATAATCCTGAAATAATAATCATTGGATGCATTTTTGCAACCAGTATACAGCTACAGTGCATGCCTTGGTTTTCTGGGGATTTACACTCAAACCAAGTGTTTTACGTAAGTCTAGGGACAAAATGTTCTATTTTGATTCCTGGCACAAGTCCTATCTGGCTTGACACTAAAGATTCCGGTTTTATTGTTGTGCAAACCTTGTGGTGGTATAAGCTTATCGGCCTGGAAAAAGGGATGAATGTGTTGAGCATATTGACAGATTTCTTTCAAATTATGACCTTCCAAATCCGCACACACAAAATGTCAAAAAGGGCATTTGCAATTCCCAGATCTCCCCACACAAACACACAACCTGCTGTCTGCAGCTGGAGATCACAGGTCTCCTCCCCTTTCCTGCCCACATGTGAACGGCAGCAAAATGACAGACATTCGACTGTGGAGCAGGGCGATATTAGTCCTGTGTTCAATCTGGCCCCTCTTAATTTCAGTTCCGATTGGTGGGTTTTCTGTATCTCCGGGTGGAATGGGTCACTTATCTGTCTATTATTAGCCTATTCTCAGGACGCCTGCCTGAATTCACCCTTTTGGCCTTGCCATTTGATCACGCAGAGAGAGCCCAGTGTATGTTTGACCATTACGGTCTGCTCTTTTCAAACTTTTCAACTCTTCATAGTTTACAGAGCTGTGGACAGCTACAGTAGGCCTATATTAACTTATTTTAATATCATGAAATACTGTTATGAGAGTATATACATATAATGAATAAGAGTTTTAAATACAGGATAAGAAAACAACCATCAATATTTTTATATGTGCATGCAGATTTTATTAGATATAGATTTAAGTTAAGTATATATATTAATGATTATATATGTAAATATATATATTTATAATTTATTAATATAGTAAATAACACACACATATATATATACACACAAACACACACATATGTAGGCCCATATATACTGTATCATATATACTGTATATATATACAGTATAGAATGTATTACAATTAATGTATAATATATAACTTCACTTATTTCAAAAAGTGTATTTATTGTAGGATTCCTATACACACTTTAAAAACACGTATTAGGTGCATTGCCCTGGTAGACTAACCACTGTTGGCACATTCAATCATACCTCGTCCAATTGTATTGCAGCACTGCATTAACAGTAACAGTGTTTATATACCACACTGTCCATAGTTACTTCTCCAGCCTATTTAACTGATTCCCTGCCATTCTCTGTGCTGTGGTTCTGTCATTTAGATGCTGTTTTATGTATTGCATTGCCAAACCTATCTCCAGGGCTTTGTCTGTGGCCTTGTTGAACCTCTAATTCTCCGGAAGTAGATTGAGGTTGATGTGCATGAGCTTTAGTAGTGCACCCTGTCAACGCTTTTAAAAACCTGTTCACAAGCAGCAGCTGGCTGGAGACACTTTGTGATCATACCTGGCGTGCTCAGTTGGTCTCCGGATGTTTCCGCTTGCTGTCCTCCCTCTAAAACACTCCTGGTGATCTGTGAAAAGCCACGTTTAGCATAATGAAACGTAGGAACCAATCACTGAGAGCGCTGATGGAATGCAGGCTGACACCCAGTATATTTCCTGGTTGGGCAACAGTCTCATGCGGTTTATATTCACATCTAGCCTCATGAGCACATAAATAGAAGCAAGGCAGCTACACACACGCTGGCCATCCAAGTGACTTAAATGTGTCATCTCTCTCTCTCTCTCTCGCTCTCTCTCTCTCTCTCTCTCTCTCTCTCCCTCTCTCTGTCTCTCTCTCTATCTCTCTCTCCCTCTCTCTCTCTCTCTCTCTCTCTCTCTCTCTCTCACTCACTCACTCACACATGAACACTGCGCACACAGTTACAGATACTAATGTACATTTCCCCATTAGTTGTATGTAAATTAAATAAAATACACCATGTTTCAGAGAGAGTGATGTGTGTGCAAGAATATATCAACCTTTCCATTTGTTTTGGTTAAAAATGTATTAAATAAACAAATATACATAGGAACAGAGACAGTAATCGGTTATGCAGACATGTTAAGAAATAAAGTAAATGCTAGATGAAGCTCCCATGCATGTTCACACAGATAAACTAAAAACAGTCACACGCTGGATGTATAAAACTCTAAAAGTGTATTTAAGATAAAGCAAAGGAGGATGTTTCCGTGCTCTATTTCATAAAATGGTATAGCCACTAAGAACTTATTCAGTTTAAGCAATTAACACTGTCTGGTTTCACACACGGGAAGTAACCCTGTGGTAACATTCACTGCTCGGGGAGGAGTCGCACAGTTGTCTCTGCCTGCTCACAACACTCTTTTACTGTACATAATTCATCACCAGGATTCACCATTCAATTTGCAATTTCAAAGCAGGTGACTGTGATTCAAGTGGTGGGATTTACAAGGCTTGTACCATTTACTGTACCACACTGCATACTCCATTGTTAATGTGGATCGGGAAAGGGAAGTTTGGAGTCCCCTGCTGGAGCTGCTGCCCCCACGAGCCCACTGGACGCTGCATACTGTACCAGACTAGCGGAGCCAAGTCTTACTTTACATAAACAATTGAAATTAGCAGGATTTCATCAACATGCGTTGAATCAAACCATCCATGTCACGGAGATGACAGCTTCCAACATGGCCTGTGGAATTTGGGAGGTGAAAAGGACATCAGATATCTATACAATAGCACACAGACCCGGCTCGGTCCCTGAGCCCCCTGCACACCTATAGGCTAGCCCCGACCGTCCCCTGCTCCCAGTAGGAACCACGCCAGCACTCCAGTGGTGCTGTCAGTCAAAGCTCCAGCAAGCAAAACCAAAGGGGGGTCTCTTGTGACCTGCAATTTACTAGAGGCCATTAAAGCCCTTTAACACCACCTCCTTCCAGTAATTCTCCCCTTTTAAACCACACACTTTTTTCTCCCTCAACAGAAAGTAGAGTTGAATAGACCCTGCTGTTTCTGCGTACAGCTTCCCTAGGTGGGTGAAATGCGTGGGGGGGAATAAAACACAGCTCACAACAATGTTAAAAACCACCCTGGTGGTTTTTAACATTAAATACCCACATACACATATATATATATATATATATATATATATATATATACTGTATATACTGTATGTGTGTGTATACTCTATAATGGGTTATTTCATTTTGAGCAGCATTATATTCTTCTGTTGTTTCATCCGCACACAGTAGGACACCTACTACTCCCACCCTACACACAAACATATAGGTCATTTAGATCAAATAAATACCCTCGGACACTCATGAAAGGAAGCTTACCTTTTTCCTACCACTCCCTCTCTCTCCACGTAAGTGTGCTGTACTCAATTTCCGGCTTCAGTGAGAATGAAGAAAGATAGGGGGAGAAAATTGGAAGTTTGGTTTAGAATGCAGACAGGCCTTTCTGCTCGACGGCCTGTGACATCTCTCTGCGCCACACTTTGCATGGCGAAATAGGATCTTGTAATAGAATTTCCCCCCACCAAGAAGGTTAATTACATTTCTCTTTCTCGTCCCTCAACCCCAACCCCCCCCCCACACACACACACACACACACACAACACCTTCCTCCGCCACCCCTGGAAGATGAAATAAAATAAAACAGAATACAAAAATGAATGCAAAAATGCATAAACGCATCACTTTGTAAGCATTTGTGACAGCCGTGACTTTGTGACGACGTCTAACCTTTCACATTAAATTTTAGGTTAATTTCTGGCGTCGTGTCGCATTACGAAGACCCTCTGGGGAAAGTCGAGGGGTCCCAGTCAAAATGAGTGACATGACAGCAGAGAGGAAAGAGGGGGATATCGTTGGGGGAAATGGGTTTTCTGTCACTGTTCCATGAAAAGAGGTCATCATCTCACTATAGTGCGAGAGGGATTTTATGAAGCTTTTGTGAAGCTGAAATATATCACTCATACTACAGCAGCAGCATTGCCATGCAATACGTTTGATCTGAGCTGGTAGGGGTACCTTGTGGTAGATAATTCACTGTTAGACAGCCAAGGCCCCTGTTTTTGCAGCTGGCCCTTTAACTTTGTTGTTGTCCAGTGACCTAAAGTGTTCTCTCTCTCCAATGGTAATTGGTTGGCTATTGGTTGCTGTACATATTCCACTAATGTCATGTGCTCTGACCACAGTTACTGTACCATTTACGACATACTGTATGAGTAGAATTACAGTATCAGAGCCACTATTCATACATACAGTACAGTCATATTGTAGGATTGATATCACCCTTGATATTACCCTAAGATTGGATAAATCACTGTGTCTTATCAACATAATTTACAGTTTCATTTATATGGTCTACATTTTGTTCTCTGTAAAAGTCAATACAAATTACACTTACAGAAACCAATGAAATACTCATTTTAGATTTATAAAATATATAATCATAGTTGTGAACTTCTACTATTTTTTTAAATCCTTTGATGGGATGCGAGTTAAGCCAGAGTAGCCTACTACTGTATGTCCAACTTGTCAACTCCTAAAAGACAATGAGATTATATTGTTATAATATCAAGTGTATATACTCTCTTCCCAGGGTGCTTACATTGATCCTAGAGCACTATGAATTAATTTATTTATTCATTTGGTGGAGTGGGGGGTGGCGTCATCTTAAATAACAATGGTGGGTTTATTGTGTTATATTCTGTGCCAGGAGGCCGCAGAAATATTTATTATTTTGTTAATGCAGGTTCATTTTAGATAAAGCGTTCAAAGAAAAAAAAACTGCAAATAGGAAAAATTCTCGCTTTATTTACTATAAGCTTAATTATATTTCTCAATGCTTCATCGCAGTTTTCAGGAGCAGCTATCTGTAATGTGTAATATTTCATATTTATGAAGCATCTGCATAATAAAGATAAGGTATTCAATTAAGCAAGCCATTAAAAGTCCATGTTATTGAATATTTATCATCCCTCATAGTGCTTTGATTTCCAAATGGCGCATTAGAAACACACTGATCTAACGCCGGCCGCTCCCTCCTTTAGCCTGTGAAATGTTTACCTAAGCACTTACACTTACACTTACACTTACCTAAGCGCTAGCAGGGTGCCAGCACACAATGCAGACCCCCTCATTTGAGCGAACCCACTGGAATTATGTGTTGAAGGTGTTGGACATTAGCTCGCTCTTTAACATGGCCTGATGGAAAGGAAGGCCCTTCAGGGATGTATCTTACTGTTTAAGGTACACAAGGTAAATATAACATAGTGTAATGCTTATTCTAATGATATACTGTACAGTGGCATGGATAGCGTTATTGATGGAAGGTACACAAGAGCATGTCTATTTGGGCTTCTGTGGTAAAGCATCAACACATCAACAACACAAACCTCCTGTATACAAAACAAAATGCACAATGTGTATTAGAAAAGAACAGATATACTGTACTGGAGTGTGTCGACTTGCATACTGTACACGTGTGTGTGTGCGTGTACGTGTGTGTGTGTGCGTGTGAAGCCACACTATACAAGAAAAGGTCAGGCAGATCTGAGGACGTTATGACAACCAAGTAACCCCCTAACCTAGCCCCCATTCCTCTCAGCATGCAGCATGAAATCCCAGGCTGCAGAATGGAGGATTTGGGCTCTTGGTTCAAAGCCAGGCAGGGTGAATTGCATGGCTGCCCATCACAGCTACACCCTAACCAGCGAAGTCTTCCTCCTTCTTATCTGGCCGTCAGCATCGTGCCGCCGCAGCACTCGGCTCCTGGTGCATAAGCAATATTTCCACCAACGTCCTCCCCGAACCCTCCTTAGAGATTTATCTGGCTGCTGAAGTAGAAAATGAATATTTTACAGTTCACTTGCCTGATCAATTACCTACAAGCTGTTGCTGTATTTTGCGGCTGGTGGGAAAGTGTCGGTAAGGTTCTGATAGAAAGCGCCCCCGTCTTCTGAAACAACACACACACAAACACACACACACACACATGCACGCACACGCACACACACACACACACACACACACACAGCAAAGCAAAGGAGTTGTGAATGAGTCGGTCTCTGGTGAACCACTCGAGTTTGTACACACACAGTCTGGGAATTGTTGCAAAACAAATTAAAGCTTTAGATGATAATTAGCCCGGCTAATTTCTGGAGGATACAGACACACTGGGCTGATTAAAGTGCTCCTTGATTCGAGGCCAATTTGAATATTTACAAAATAAGTACGTAGCATCATCGGTGATGACTGATTAAGATCTATCTAGAGTTTTATTTTCCAGTGCTAATGTTTGCAGCATTGCGCTAATGCTTGAAGAATCACACGGTTACACATAGGCAGTCCAGCTTACAATGTGCAGTATGCGTGATATCTCTGTTGCTCGACAAAACCCATTTACTGTATATGCTTTCACACAACTTCAGCAATCTTACTGAATCTCCATGATTCATTGGAGACTTAGCCTTGAAAATCATTGTTTAATTTCATTATTTGTAAATGTTTAACTAATATTACCTTGTTCAAAATCCAATATCACAATATCACTCAGTCTAGAAGATGGGAGAATGTGCAGATAGCAAGGTAGAAAAGTTATGATCCTCCCCACGATCACCTCTGATCTGAACCTACAGTACAGTATATGCAGTCAGGGTTCTCTTCCCATCATCACACTGCCAGATGTTGAATCTCCTTCAGATTCTGGCTTAGTGAAGTCACTGGACACACAATGCTGATTGTTATTGGTTCATTAATGGTGCACTTTTTCACATCACTGAGGGTCTAACTTCAGGTTACTTTGCATATTATGGAGCTTGATTATGAACGCTTTGTTTATTTTTAAGTTTCCTTTAAGTTTACTGTGTTACTGTAACTAGGTAGGACAAAACATCATAAAAAGCTATTACAGGAAAGCAGACAGCTGACGCGAGGTTCCGTCAGATTCCAAAAATGCTCAACTGTTATTGGAGGACATGCAAAAAGGGGTGGGGCTTGGAAAAGGTCAATTCCTGCCATTGGTCATATTGTACCAGGCCATGAAATTTAATTTATAATTTTGTATGTGGCTAACTTGGGCATGATTTTTTGTCGGAAGCAAGATTATAAAATTACCCAGATTGTGAAAATTGCTGGATTAAAGACTAAATTATTCCTCTGGGACTGAGAAAACACTGCATTTATTGGAAATGGTACATTCACGCTTGTTGTCAAAGGATTTTGAAATATTAATTCATGTTTTTATTTAATGTGCTTAGTGAATCTTGCCTAAATAGGTGAACAGATGCATTTGATCAATTCATATTATAATGGTGAATTTGTTTCATGGAAGCTGCTGTCATTGTTCAGGTATGTCAATATCAAGGCATTTCCGACGCATTTGACTGTAATATATAATTTATAAGAATCTGTGAATAAATAATTATGCACAGAAATCCTCCTCCTCCTAAATTTGTTTAAACAATCTGTTTTGGCAGACCTTATCTCTTCTCAAACTCATGAACGTTTTCGACAGTTGAAATGTTGAAACGAATTCACACAAATTAATTTTAGCTTCCAGCTGTGTCAGTAACATTTTACCTTCAGCAATTGGACTATTACCATAGTGATGGATGGATGTACTTTTATTCAATGATTCCAATATATCGGATGTATTTACCTTGTACCTATTCAAACCTATGAGGTGTTGTAGCACATTGTTCTTGATTAAGCTAGGCACTTAGCAGTTGGACATCAAGAGAAGTTCATTGTTCTTGTATGACTTTCACTGCTTAGAGCCCAATCCAGAGCCACATGGGATTCACCTCTGCTTTAGTGTCACTTGTGGCAAAATCAATGGATTACATTTGTCCTTTGCTTTGAAATGTTATGGGCCTTGTTTTTGTGAAGACCTCCACACTTTCCTTCACTGTGGAGAAAAGACATACAACAGCCCTTTCATCTAAGAATACTTACTGGAGACTGATACCAGATCATACACTATAGCTAACTACTGTAGATTAATGTTGTAAAGGATGGATGGACAAACTGACTGATCGATCAATCAATCAATCCATTGATCGATTGATCGATTGATCGATTGATTGATGTATTGTTTATGCAGTTAGTTTGCATACAGTAGTGTATTCTTTAGGATGCATTGCATTCTTGTTGGTGGTCATGGGTTTATCTCTACAGAATAGAATGACCTATATGATAACCATGTTTGCTTTACAGACTAAGAGCTTACAGTAATGCTCTTATGGGAACATTTTATTTATAAAAGTTTAAAATCACATTAGCCTCAAATGGTTTTGAAAAATCAAAAGGGATTTCACAAGCAGAACTAATTTATCTGTGCCTCACACTTTGAATAGAATTAGCATTCTTTCAAAATCATCTAATTAGGTTTTGGTTATTAAATTAAGATTCATGTTTGTCAGGAAGATAAATAGCTCTGTGCTTTTATCTGGCAATGAACCCACGGAGATCACAAATAGTGTGATTTTCCACCTCATTTTACGGAATCTCAGGAGGAGGTAGCATCTCAAATCACAGAGGTATGACTCAACATTAAAACAAACCTCAGAGGAATTTGCACCACACTCTCAATTTAACTTTCCGTTACATATTGATTCCATATATTAAATCACAGCAGCAGAAAGCATAACAGCACTTTAATCTCACCTTGGAAATATCTAACACAGTCTATTAAGTGACAAACTGCCCTGGGCAAATTTAAACATTACTGTAAGAGCTTACTGTATACAACAATATCACAGTAGATGATACTGCAAATGATTGGTACAACTCATGTTTATGCTCTGTCCAGATCACTTGTTATTTTAATGTATGCATTTTGTAATAATGGAAGTCTAATGGTACAGGACATAAGGACCCTATACAGGTCAATACACTACTATAAATTATACATTAGTGTAAATGTAATACATTGTAAAACATTAGCCACTTACAGGCACAAGACACACACACACACAGAAAGGAGAGAAAATGTTATCTTTTCCATTGTTTTCTTTACAATACAGATACAGTAATAGGTGCCTGCAAATCAGAACATGGTGATGTTACAGGTGGGTAGGGCAGAGAGGAGAGCTGAACATAGAAAGAGAGTGAATGAATATATTACCGGTAGCTTGTGCGTACAGTATGTGTGTAGTGTGGGGAGTGGGGTCTTACGCTATAAGGAGTCTTCCTTTTAGGTGTGAGGGGGTGTGGGGTGCAGGGTAACAAAGGATTGATATCCACAACAGCCCAGGGCCTGGTGGAAGTACAGCTTTGTAGGAGCTACTCCTGTCCTGGAGTGGAGCTTATATCTTATTTGCATTGCTGCTGACAAACGCTTTGAAGACCTCTGCTCTCCCAGACATACTGTACTATAGAGAAACAAGGCATTCTGGTTCTGTACATGCCGGAGAAGCTATATTGTTCACCTGCTTTACATAAACATGCTACGCAATGCATAATGTATTGCTAACAAACCCAGTATGCCAGTGATTCATACAGTATATTATAATAATGACACCTCTCTCTGTATATTCTGTCTATAGAGCAATGGCAATGCATATTTGGCTATTAAGCAATTAAAATGATTACGTGTTGAATGAGTTGTCTTGTGCCTTTACAATGACACATGTGTAAACTTAGGAAAAAGCTCAAATTTAAAGTACATTCAAGAATGGGGAAAAAAAATCAAAGCAGTAAAATTAGGAATGTTACCACCATGCAGAAAATGTGCACATTTTATGTGCGCAAGTTAATTATGCCACTTCAGAGGAGCTTGTGAAAGGATAAGGAAAGCTGCATAAATTTAGCTGTAATCCAGGCAGGCAGAACTCATTTGCAGGGATGGTCTTATCTGGGCACTGCAGCTTTCTCACAAAATTAACCTTGGATATTTGGGCCCAATTCAGCAAGCGTTTGATTCTCTCTCTCTCTCTCTCTCTCTCTCTCTCTCTCTCTCTCTCTCTCTCTCTCTCTCTCTCTCTCTCTCACACACACACACACACACACATACACACACACACACACAAATGCGCACACGCACCCTCTACAGTACATACAATATTTCCCCCATGCCACTCTTACCCCCTGTCTCTGTGTGTCTGTCTCTCCGCACCCCCCACCCATCTTGCTGTGCACTACAGTGTGTGTTGACAGTTTATCGCTGCGGTGTTTGACTAAATAAATAAACAAGGGGGAAACCAGGAGTGCTTTCCTTCATAAGAGAGGCCCCGCGTCCTGCAGGTCTCAACAGCCAGGTTTTACGTAATGCAGTTGACAGCCACCTGGATGACAGACAGACATACACCTGGATGACAGACAGACATACACCTGGATGACACACATAGAAGACAGGAACACGGATAGATAGACAGACAGATAGATAGATAGATAGATAGATAGATAGATAGATAGATAGATAGATAGATAGATAGATAG